>JAKTWC010000067.1:0-75108 GCA_030560865.1 Nadsonia starkeyi-henricii
AAAAAAACAAGAGAAAATATAGAGAGAAAAATAAGAGATTATAAGATTTTCAAATCTTGTTAAATAGGGGTTTGAGGAGTCAAGTCCGGTACTGTGAGTCTCATACGATGACTACCAGGCAATTTCGGAATTACCACGGCCAAACAAGCCAAGGAGTTGAGCACAAACATTTTCAAGTCGTAATGAGAGTAATGAGTCGATATTAAGAATAAACCAATGGGGACGCCAAGTAAGAACTTTTTGGCGGGTGTATACTGGTCACCGTCGTCAATTTGTTCCCACATGGATAACGAATCGTAAGCGCCGGCATTGAATTCAAAGGGGATACCGGTGACATAGTGAAACATGAGATAGGAGCCAGTTACATAGGTAATATTGGTAAAAGTCCAACTAAGCTCTTGGGTGACGCCGGGGAAAAGATCGTAGAATATTTTGAGTATAAGAATAATGACAATGTGAATGACCCAGGCGCCCTTACCGTGGACCCAGGTGGCGTTCAAATTGGGTAAAGCCGCCTGATCGCTTTGTTCTTCAATGGTTTCCGGTTCGATATGGGTTATAATGGAAGAGGATCGGCGACGGTGCACGGCCGGTACGGACTGGAAATTGGAGGTGACTATAGGGGGGGGCGAAAGAGACTTGTTCATATTGGGTGAATAAATTGAGCCCGAAGATGTAATATCGGGGATGGATGAAGGCGAATGCGGAGGAGGTGGAAGAGGTGGAAGAAGGGAGGGGATGGTGCGAATTCAAAAAAAAGAAGGAAAAAAAGAGAAACAGAAGAGAAACAAACGAGGAGAAAACGGGCGATTCGATTTCCAAGGCTGCGACGAGACAGTTCGGGAGGGTTCAGCGAGATAAATCGAGATAATTCGAGATAATTCGAGATAATTCGAGATAATTCGAGATAATTCGAGATAATTCGAGATAATTCGAGATAATTCGAGATAATTCGAGATAATTCGAGATAATTCGAGATAATTCGAGATAATTCGAGATAATTCGAGATAATTCGAGATAATTCGAGACGGTTCGAGATAATTCGAGACGGTTCGAGATAATTCGAGACGGGGGTGCAACACAGGAGCAAGAGACGGTCGTTGGGGGTGGTGGTGGTCTATCTGAGAGCGTGGGCGGGCGAGGGAGCGCGAGCAGGCGAGTGGTCAGTAGTCCGCCAGGGAGAGGCTGGGAGGCGGTGGAGGCGGGAGAGGGCGAGGCCACGATGCAAACGATGCGAGATGCCAGTGGCGAAGCAGGCCGTTGGTCGGTTCGCCCTTTCGCGCTTTCGCTGTTTCGTCCATCGCGCGTTGGGACCTGACGCCCGTTTCTGGCCTGGGCCGGCCAGCTCGCCCAGCCTGGCTGGCCAGCCGGGGTTTTGGCAGCGCTGCGCTGGGGGCATCGGGTCCCGGGGCCCTTGCTGGTGTGGTGCTGGTGTTATGCGGGCATACTTCTATATATATCTTTATACGTGGGTTCATACGTGGGTTCATACGTGGGTTCATACGTGGGTTCATACATGGGTTTATGCGTTTTCGTGCCCCTGTGGGTGGGTTTGTACACCTGTCTATGGCGCCCCCCACAGGTAATCATTCGTGGTTGTGGCTCCATGGCTCCGCCTGGCCGCTGGGACGCCAACACGCCAACACGCTGGGACGCTGGGACGCTGGGACGCTGGGACGCTGGGACGCTGGGACGCTGGGACGCCAACACGCTACCCTCACTTACGTCGTCCGTTACAGTCCGTTATAGTTATGGTCATTCAGAGCCAGCCTTATAGCCAGCCATATAGGCTGACTCAGACGCTGCACTATCTGCCGCCCGCCGCGGCGTCGCCCCGGAAACCGCCCGCCACGCCACGCGTCGCGTCGCCGCGTCGCCGCTCGCTTGCGGAGCCCTGATTTACGTAGCGACGTTGGCGCGACGCGCGTTTGGCGTTTTTCACCTGCATTCAGGCCCTGCAGGTTTCATCGCGGGATGAAACGAGCCAGTTTAATCCGTGGGTCTGTTTATCTCCATTTCGCAGCATTCAAACAAACCTCTTGGTTCCTTTGCTCCTTGTATTCGCACCCCATACGCGCTCTCTCTCTCCGGTCTGTGAGTCACTCTGTATATATATATATATATATATAATAACCACAATGGACTGGGAACCTCTCTTTGACGCTGAAACGGATCTCATTCAGACTGGTATGGTGGATACCTGCTTTCTGGACGCTCGATTGAGCCAGCTGCATATTCATTCCACCGGTTTCTCCAAATCGGATCCGGTCCATGATGATCTTTCTGCTAATGAAAATCCTACTGATCACGACGACGACGACGACGACGATAACGACGACGACGACGACGATGACGACGACAATGGCCACGACAACTGTGATACCACAATAACTCTAGACTCGGCTGCCGCCGAAATCGCCCTAACCCCGGAAACCATTTCGATGGAATCTTTAAGAAATTTGTTGGACAATTATAAATCTTCAGTCCCCCTGTTGGAGGATTACCTTGATTCATCCAAGGTTTCCGATCGTTCATTAAGTATATGGTTACTCATTATTACTAATTTCCCCTTGACAGCGTCCAAGATTCCTCATTTAATTACAAGACTGGTCCATCGCGGTGGGGTACCGCCAGCGCTTAGAGCCCTGGTATGGCGCTCCATCGCTTGTTCCGGTACGGATCATTATGATGATCTTTCATCCTTACAGACTCTTTATGATTCATTTGCCGCGGAATGGACCCCCTATGTTGATATTATTGCTCGCGATCTGCATCGAACCTTCCCCGATGTACCCATTTTCGAAGAGCGCGGCGGTGAGGGTCAAATGAAATTAGGTAAAGTTTTGAGGGCTTATAGTGCCTATGATGCCGAAATTGGTTATTGTCAAGGCCTTACCTTTCTGGTAGCTCCCTTATTACTCCATATGACCGATAATGATGCCTTTTGTGTGCTTATCAAGTTGATGGAAAATTATGATTTGAGGTCCATGTTTGCCCCCAATATGCATGGTTTACCAGTCCGTTTACATCAGTTGGATCACCTTCTCAAACAATACCTACCTACGGTAGCGGCTCATTTTGAAAACTTAAATGTCACTTCGTTATATGCTTCACAATGGTTTTTATCGCTATTTGCAACAACTTGTCCCCTGTCAATGTTGGTAAGAATTATTGATCTGATCATTCTGGAGGGCGCGACCGAAACCCTTATGCGAACTGCCTTAGCCGTTATTAACCGTAATGCGCCCCTTTTACTTGACATGGAATACGACGACGAAATCCTCAGTTACTTATTGAGTAAAAATTTATGGGATATTTATGGATATAATGGTGATTTATTGGTCGAGGATGTTCTTTCGTTTGATCAGATCACACCTCAGGATATTGCAGCCCTGGCCTCGGATTATAGTAAATCGACTCGCGATAAATCTAATAAAAATACTACAGTGCCAAGTTTGTCGATATCGTCGTCGATATCGTCGTCGTCATCAGTTAGCACTACGGTACCTAGCGGTACTACTACTACTGCTGCTGCTGCCGCTAAATCGGCGGCTAATTACCAAATTTCATCAACTAGAGACTCTACTGACTGGGCTGTGAACCGTTCTTATACCAGTTCATTGAGATCGTTTGACACGGCGTCGTCGACGATCTCCGACAGCACAATGGCCACTAATTGTACTGGTGGTATCATTACACAGCCGCCGTTTATCTCATTACATCCATCCCAGTCTGATGAAATAGCTGACCTTGAGCGTGAGATTGAACGACTTAAGCGTGAATTAGAAAAGGAACAAAATCGGCGTCGAATGGATCGATTCAGTGTTATGGAATTCATTAACGCTATACCGCATCGTGATTTAAATACCGATAGTTTAAGACAGCATTTTGATATATCGGCGCCTTCGTCATCATCCCTGAGGTCTACGCCGGCAAGTTCTCCCATGATTGCATCCAGTGCTGAATTTGCGAGCGAGACTACATTGGGTCCCATATTACAACAACAGCAGCAGCAGCAGCAGCAGCAGCAACAGTTCTCGCCATTCAGCGATCAGAGCCAGTGTAGTAACTGTGATAATCTGCGTATGGAATTGGTCATGTATAAGACCAATGACACGCTCACGCGGCAGATCAACGAGGAGCTGCGTGATCAACTCCAATCATTATCTATGCTTGGAATTAATACGGAGCCAAGATCAAAGTCACCCATAAGGTCACCCGCAAGATCACCGGTAAGGTCGCCGATGAAAAATTCTCCCTTAATGATTGGATCGCCAATTTCCATTAAGACGTCGACAACAAAGTCAGGTAATAATAAATCAGCGAGTCAGAGCCCAATGAAAGGTTTGGCTGCCGGGTGGAACTTGTGGGGAAGTGGAAAAAGCACAGTTGAAGATAGTCTATTAGATGAAGCTTGATTAGAAAATATATTTTTTAATTAGTTTTTAAGGAATTTTTTTTATAAATGAATTATTTATTTTTTTATTATCATATAAATTGATGATTCCAGTTATGTTTCTCCCAAGACCTTCCCCCACAATCTTTCGGAAAAAACAAAAACAATTTAATTAAAGTAAAAATAAAAATAAACAAAAAATATTACCTTATTTTTTGTTACAATTAATTAATTAATTATAGGATTTACAACACAAAGGTCACTGTTTAAAATTAGTATACCTACTAATTCAATGCTTATTACAGTTTTCAGGTTTGTAAAAAAATACGACGCCCATTTGGGAGTTTCCGTTGAGGGTTTGAACGGGGGGATTTTCAACCCATCCATCCGCTGCCTATACTGGAAAACCGTCGTTTGATCCCTAATTAATTCAATTTATTAGCCACCCACTATCGGCCCGTGATTTAGAGTCTATATAAAGTCTTTTTTAAAAAAATCGGTTTCTTTCGTTTAATTTTCTCTTCCTGCCTCTTGCTATCTTTCTTTTTTTTTTCCTTCTTTTATTTTTTTTTTTGGAACTTTATTTTAAGACAAAAATGAATATCCGACAAGCTCGTACCGAAGATTTGCTCGGGATGCAAAACTGTAATCTATCCAATTTACCCGAGAATTACGTGCTCAAATTCTATTTATACCACGCATTATCATGGCCACAATTATCTTACGTGGCTACGGTACCCGCTGATGATGGCGGTGAAAAGATTGTGGGTTATGTTATGGCCAAGATGGAGGATGATCCGGCTAATAATGCCATTCAACCCGATGAGAATGATGAGGCCGCTAAAAATGAACCCTTTGTCCCCCACGGTCATATTACTAGTGTTTCAGTAATGCGTACATATCGTCGTATGGGTTTAGCTGCCAAATTGATGCGACAGAGTATGCGAGCCATGACTGAATGTTTTGGCGCCAAGTACGTCAGTCTTCACGTGAGAGAATCTAATAAAGCAGCGCTTCATCTGTATAGAGATTCCCTTAAATACGAAGTTATGAAGGTCGAAGAAAAGTATTATATGGATGGTGAGGATGCCTATGCCATGAAGAAGGTATTTGTGCATGAAGATATGGCCGAAGATGATGGTCAAGATCTTTTGGCCGAAAGTGACGACGAAGAATAAGTTTAACCAATCTCCCTCTCCTCCCTCCCCCCTCCCCCGCCTCTGTTCTTCCTTGAAATTACGAAATGTGGCCATTATCAATTGGAGTTAATTATTGACTACAGTTTAGGTTATTTAATTGGACTTTTTCATTAGTTTTACTGTCTAAATTATCCAAGCTTGTTTAGGCGTTGTTTTTAAAGGCGCTTGGGGCTTAAGCTTTGTTTGGATATAATGCATACATAGTACATACAAATTATTTATCACTCTGTTTTTTTATTATTATTATTTACAGATACTAATATACATGTCAGCGCCGCCAACCAAAAAAAACACAAAAAAGATTACAAAAGCAAAAGCGAAAACAAGAAACTTAATTTTCGTACAAGGTATTATTATTATGACTTTATTATCTTTCAATTTTTCAGTCTGTGGTTTTCGCTTTTCGTTTTTCTTCTTTTACGTCGTTTTTTTTCCTTCTTTTTTTTTTTCCTTTGTAAGTAAAAGAAAAACAAATTCCTCTATTTGGCACTCGATTGGTATGTCCAGCTTGTATTTTGGCTAATTTCAGTCAAAGGCTCTAGACTAAGCCATATTTCCAACTTGGGCATTGTCTTGAATCGACGAATGGCTAAAGCAGGATGCTGTGTTTCTTCATCATCGGTGGTTGAGGAGGATGACTTGATTTCCACCTTTTCACCCGTCAAGCGATTATATTGATGGTAAATTAAATTATCAGATTTCAAACGACGCTTAGCAATCTCCACAATACTGAAAAGTTTCTGGCATCCCGACCCAGTGGCTACCAAGTTGACTGCTGATGATGATGATACGGTTGGGGAAGCTGAAATATCCGAAGAAGCGGCAGCGGCAGCGGCAGCGTCGTCAGGGCGCCCAATGGCGGTCAGTACCTGGTGGACACGGTGGGCAACCGAGTCGCCTAATTTAATTTGTATGACCTTGGGCTGGTCCGACATTTAGTAGGGTATGCAAAGTTCTAGGATATATAAATAAACAATAGAAATATTCATATGTTCTCCATGTACACACACATACATGTTCATGCTCACGCTTGGAACGGGAGCTCCAGACTGAGGTTAACTATTCAGATAGACGTGTGCGCGTAAATAGAGTCCCGGCGACGCCAGAGGAAGAGCCACGCCGCCGTTGTATCGTATAACCTGTTGGGTCAGCCGTGGCCGTCGGTGGTGTAGGTGTAGACAGAGGTAGATAGACAGATAGACAGATAAATAAATATACAGACAGATAGATAGGTAAATAAATCGACAGACAGACAGATAGATAGGCGGGGGCTGTACGGGCCTGGTCCGGTTTCAATCAAACGAGTGTTTTGCCACGCTTGCCCACGGGCCCTAGTGAGCGTCCAGCAGTAATCGATGTGCAGAAAAATAGATGTAGATATATAAATATATATAAGTATATATAAGTATATATGTGGTGTGTAGATGTGTGGATATAGTAGATATGGTACATACAGTGGATACTCCCCAGGCCTGGCACAAACGGTCAGGCGGGCTCGCCAGGCCGATGACATAACCCGGCAGCAACCAAGCCAATGCCCACGCAGAGGCTCACGAGAACCGTATTTCTGACAGGCGGCCAGCCGGACACGGCGCCTTCTGGCCCCGTTGTCTCGTACCGTGTGGAACTTGGTGCGGTGGTTATTAATATTGTGGCTGTGGTTATTAATATTGTGGCTGTGGTTGTTGTGGTTGTTATTTTCATTGCAATTGTAATTGCGACTATCGCTGTCATTGTTGTCACTTCCATTATTGTTAACCTTATTTGCCTGTATCCTACATAACTTCCGGCGGCCGCCATCGCCGTATAAGAATAAACGACAATTTCCGCAGCGGTTTGCCTCCCGATAAGGCAAACGCATCTGCAGCCCGCTTTATCAGTCCCATTTTACTCCCTTCTCCATACGAATTTGGTGGCTATTTTTTTATTCCGTTTTTTAGTTCTATTTTTTATTCTGCTTTTTATTATCTTTCAACTCGATCTGATCCGCGTTTATATACCCGTTTCACTGGCCTGCTCCGTTTGCCTCTTCCACCTTTTCCTTTTTTTCCTTCCTCTGCCTCTTTTCGTCTCCTGACCCTTTCCTTTCGGGGTAAAGAAAAGTTAACCGCGGCCTGAAATCTGAAGGCCTGAAATCTGCTGGCCTGAAATCCTCAGTTTTTACATTGGAAAAAACATTAGAGCGCGCTCTAAGGATTCCAAAAATTCGATTTAGCCTGGCTTATAAGACCTCTTTGAAAGAAAGAAAGAAAAATGTCTCCGAATTTGTGTTTCCTCCCCTCGTGGTTACTCGTATTTGTAACTCTTTCGAGCCTGTTATCAGCCACGCTGGCTCAAAATCCATTCCCCGCCTCTAGCAGCCCCCCGAGCGCTACTAGTACCTCAAACAACGGCACTAATGATACAACTTCTAATAATTCATACTTATTCTTTATCGCCCTCGGCCTGGGTGTTGTCTTCATTAATGTATGGTTTGTACTTGGCATGAAATACTTTATTCGACGTCGTCGCCACAGTCCTAATGGTGGCACCAGTGGCCGCACAAGTGGATCCGGCGGTGGTATGTATCAGTTAAACTCGCCCTACGGTAATGTAAGTCAATCGGCTGCCCGGTCCGCCCGTCAAAATCGCCGTCATAAATTGATCCTTACGCTAGATCAGATAAATGAAAAATTCCCAGTAGTTACTTATAAATCATGGCGTGAGAAACGTGAAGCTGAGGGTCAACCTACCGCTGGCGGTATTTCACAAGCCCAGCAACTTAGTCTATCTGAATCGGTAAGTCATTTACATAGTCTTCCAGCCAGCCTTCCAACCAGCCTTCCAACCAGCCTTCCAAATAGTTGCCCGAATAGTCGTCCTGTTAGTCGTCCTGTCAGTCGTTCTTCTAGCCCTTCTCGTGGTATTTTGAGCCGAACTCTGGGTTTACCAATAAGTAGGGCCGCTAGTCTGAAAGCCCCCGCTTCCAATAATCCTAGCCGTAGTGGATTAGTCTTTTCTTCTTCACCAGTATTAATATCCGATAATATTACTGATACGGCTATCGATTCTAAAACTAAAAATAATAAAACACCTACAGTCACAACTACCGCTATACCTAATCCAGATAATCTTGATAATGATAATATTGATGATGGTGATGGTGATAGCGTGATCTCTGGTGATATTTCCTCAGGAAGGCCAGCTTTGCATGAACGATTATCTTACCTTTTGAACTCAAATCGAAAATCGCGGCCTATAAAGGACTCTGAAAGTGAAATTGAAAACGTTATTAGTCATGGTGGTGAAAATACACTAGTCAACTCTGATAATGACGCCGAACAACATGACTATACGCAAGATGAATCGCTTCATGATGAATTAGACCATATTGGTTTAGCCACGGTTGATCTAGGTGATCGGGGTGATATATGTGCAGTGTGTTTGGAGGATCTAGAAGATGATGATAGTATACGTGCTTTGACATGTGGTCACGTCTTTCATTCTCATTGTATTACGCTGTGGATGACCGATCGACGCGCTTGCTGTCCCTTATGTAAAAAGGATTATAACGATAATGAGGCTACTGATCGTGCTAGCATGTCTCGTGATACCCCAGCTTCAATGAGTCCGTTTTATTCAAGAAATATAGGGGTACCAATATATACGGGAGGGTGGCATTTCGGCCTGCCAGTGGCCTGGACGGCCGTACCTGTTCACTCTCGTACGGAGCCTAATTCTCATAGTAATGGTTCTGATACCAATACGGCCACAAATAACACAGATAATAATAATGATGATTCTACTAATGGTAATGGTACTAATAATGATGATTCTACTAATGGTAATGGTACTAATACTGTTGATACTACTAATGATGAATCAATACAAGGGTCAGGTTCACGCCCTGGTGGGTTGGCACATTTCTTTCGAAGAAATGAGACTGACATAAACCACCTCAGATCAAACTAAATATATTTATCTTTTTTCGGCAGCTTGAAAATAAAGCTGGTAACTATTGAATTCGATAAGCTACGGATTTTTAGACGTTGGCTCTAAACTCATAATGGTTTACGGTAGTCTTTTTTGTTTCTTGTTTTCTAAGAACAAAATTATGATTTTACATATATATTAAATACTTATTACTTTCATTTCCTTCCCTCCTCCTTCTTCTTCTTTTTTCTTCTTTTTTTCTTTATTTTTTTTATTCCTACACCTTGGTTTTATTGCGTCGTAGTACTACTGTTCCAATCGCGATCCGCGCCTACCTTATGGTCAGCAGGGTTAGCAGCAGATTCGTAAACCAGGCCAATTGGTACCCCGCGGTTTCTGGTACCCTTAAACTCGCCACGGAACCCCACAAAAAGTAAAGTCGTAATATCAGAGCCATGGTTATCTTCAAAAAATAGTGTAAGATTGTTAATATTAGAGAATGCAGCCCTGGGAAGGGCATACTCAACGATACCCTCATTTTGCAATGAAGCTTGCGATGAAGATGATGCAGTAGAGGGGGTCGAGGCCGATACCGATACCGTTTCATCATCACTAATAGTGCCACCAATATTAGCCGGATGCCTAAAAGAAAACGCCGGCGTTAAGTTTTCGGCCAATTCAAAATCCACATCTTGGCGATTCTTAAACAGCTTAATATGATCCGGTGCCGTTTGGTCGGCGGCCGACCGCAACAAAATCGAGTGCACCGACACCTGTCCTACGAAGGGTACAAAGAGAATCAATTGTTCATCAATATCGCGATCGCTGCTAAGAATTGTCGATCGGGCCGTCGTTAGTCGCTCATTCCAGGGCTTGAACACCTTGGTGGCGTCACATTCCGGGGCTTGGTTCAGCGCGACAACATGGGGCGTATCGATGTATTCGTAAAGAGATTGAGAGGCATTGGTGGTCGGGGCAGGCACATGGTCATGATCATCGTGATTATGACCATTTCCATGGCCGCTGTGATTATGGCCATGGTCTGCTTCGCTAGCTTCGTGGTGGCAGGACATTTTAGAACTTGCTATGCTTATGTTATGATTTTGTCTTCTCGCGGCCGTTTGATCTTGGGCCCTGGACATTTCTTATTTTTGTTCCATCAGGCTATGAACCCTTGATTCGTGCCGTTATGGAAGGCAAATCGATTTGACGTTTCGGCGGGATTTGGAAAAATGGTAATATATTTTGCTTTGTTAGTTAATAAATTAAATAATAATTATATAACATAGCGCTAATAAATAAATAAATAAATGAAAATGAAAGCAGCCAAGCGCCCGGTCATTCTAAGCCAATACAGCCTGCCGGTGGTTGGCTTCTTCTTCCATCGTTTCTTCGTACTCTTCTTCTACTTCCTGTTCGGGATGTTTTAAGTCGGTCAAAGGGGCATCGGGTAGCGTTAATAATGAACCCGCTTCGGCTTCTCTGACCTCGCGCTCCAATTGAGCCAATTCATCCATGACTTCGGCTTCCTCTTCACTAGTAACCACACCACTGAGCATCTCACTGATCTCAGCTTGGTACCGTTGTCCCTCTTGACTTTTATCCAAAATGTTCTCAACGCGTTCCAGTGACATTTGAGCGTTAAGTTCCTTGAGAACTCGACTGCCCTTTTCCAGGCCCAAGAGCACATCCTTGCGAACCTTGGCGAATTCCACTTGATTCACTAATTCGTCTAATGATGCTAATTGTGCCGCCGTCGTAGCCAGTAATCCGGCCTGGTATTTACGCTTACGCAGTGCCAGTAAAGCCCGCGACTTGTCGCCCTTGGCTACACATTCTTGAGCAATAGCGGCTTCACGATCCAGTACGATATTGATCTTTTTCTGGTACTGCTTGAGAGTGTCTCGCTGAACCTTCATTTCCAGAATAGCCTGGTCTTGCGCCGTCACTTTCTGACTGCTAGAACTATTGCCCATGATGAAGTGTATGTATTCCGTGTCCTATGCTACTGTCCTATACTACCGTCCACTACTGTTTACCGCTATGTTGGAAATCTTATGCTTTTTGGTTTGTGTCTGCCTGCGGTTGGGTAGGCGTGGGTACTGTCTCTCTCTCTCTATCGGTGTTCGCTCGCTTCAGGGGTGGACTTGGCTTATCGCTTCCTCCCAACGAAGATTTTATTTATTTATTTTTGGTTTTTGGTTTTTTGTGTTTTTGGAATTATTTTCTTTTTTAGATTTGGTCAAGAACAATCTCAAAAAAAGGCACTTCCCGCGTTATCTAGACATATATAAAATGAAACGTAGATGTATGTGGATTCAACTAGTTCGATTTATGGTACGATGTTTAGTATCTAACTAACTTAATATTCCCTTTTTTTAGCTGCCGTTAGCGCCTTTGCCCAACGCAAAACAGTCAAGATCGACGATGTCCTTCTCTCCAGCGAAACCGTTAGTGAGGTCGTCAGTGAGGTCGTCAGTGAAGTAGTCAGTGAAGTAGTCAGTCCCGATACTATTGAAATCAATGATAGTGAATCTGAAGATGTCGAAGACTTAACTGGTTTGGAAGGCGAAGCTGAAGATGCCAATGATATCCCCGTACGTGAAGCTGCCGTTGATAATCGACCCGCTGTCGCAGTCTCTTCTTTCCAGCCTATTTTAAATGAAAATGTATTCGAGTACGAAGATTCTACTATCTACGGTTTGGTTTCTGGAGAAACATTAGTGTTGGTTGGCGCTTACACAATGCGTGTGCACAAGGGTTGTGTGCGTGTAGCTGGTAGTGTGATTCATGCCAGTGAAGAAACCTTCACCATCTATGCCCCTAATAAAATTGGTGGTGGTAACTGTGCTCTTCCCCAAATCGAATGTGTGCAAGTTCGTGATCTCTCGCGCTCGTTGAGCTCATCCCCTGAAGAATTAGCCGATTCCGCCAACGGTACTGGTGAATCCAGAATGGACCGCTTCAGAGCTGTTGTCAAGATTGGTTCTTTATCTAAGAATACTAAGTTCCAGAACATGAGACGTATTGGTGATATTGCCCCTCCTTTCAAGAATTTGTGGTCGCTCACCACGGCGGAATCAGAAAATAAATCTTTTGAATGTATATACCAAGTCCCCGCTAGTGAGATCCCCCCTTTGGTCTTTAATACTCCCAAGTCGTGGACTCAGGCCTGTGAAGTTGTTAGTAATTATTCGTCAGCTGAAACTGCTTCTGATATCACTGCCTCCGTAACTCTGGTTGCTGGTACTAAAAACAGTGGTAAGTCCGCTATCTCACGTGTCTTAACTAACGGTCTCTTATATGATCTCGATGCTGTGGCTTATTTGGATCTTGATCCCGGTCAGACGCTATTCTCGCCCCCTGGTGAAATCTCTTTGCATGTTGTAAGCAAGCCCCTTTTGTCCAATCAATCGTTTACATATTCCTCTTCCACCAAGGGTGACTACAAGTTAATTCAATCGCACCATTTAGGTAACTCATCTCCCAAGGATAACCCTAGTTTCTACTTGGCTGTAATTGCTGCCCTGTTCAAAATCTACAAGGAGTCACTATTACGTGCGTCACCTATGATGCCCTTGGTTATTAATACACCCGGTTGGACGCGTGGTCTCGGCTTAGATTTACTCATTGAGATCACCAAGTTAGTGGTTCCCTCGCATGTCATTTTCTTGGGTACCTCTGAAGCCTATGATGAAGTTTTACCCATGGTCGAAGGTGCCGCTAACTCTCAATCTACGGTAAAGGTTAATGGTGTTCGTATTTTAACCCCTGAACCCTTTTTCACCAATGGTAACCCTAATTTGGCTGCTATTACCCCCGTGTCATCCTCTGATTTAAGAACATTGAAGGTTATGCACTACTTACATGCTGATTTCGATTTCAGTCGCAAGTTATCAGCTCTGCCGCCTTATCAAGTGCGCTACGGTGCCTTAGATCAGTTACCTCTGGGTTCCGGTGCTATTTCTGGTGTGGGTATTATGGGCTCTGAAGGTATCGATGCTAATGATGTGGCACTTGCTCTTACTGGTACCATTGTAGGTCTCTTAGCAGTTGATGTTTCTGACAACAACGCCTTCCCTACTACATTGGTATCTTCAGTTCTTCAGGATGATACTAACGAGGACGCCGATATTGAATATGAAGTAAACGATGATGTTGAAACCAATAGCGTCAACTCGGTCAATTTACCATGGATTTTACCTGAAGATATTGCTATGGTTCTTGACGCCCGTACAACTCGTTGTTTAGGTCAGGCCATGGTTCACTCTATCAACCCTGTTACACAAACTATCACGCTGATGACGCCAGTGGCCGAATCTGACTTGGCTCAAGTGGTTACAAATAAGCGCGAGGCCTTTGTTTTGGTTCGTGGTCGTTTACCCGTACCCCTTTGGGAATTATGGGATCGTGATGCTAATAGTGATGACGCTGGCAAATACTTGAGTCGGGTCAAGGAAGTTGGTGCTGGTGCCGGTAATTGGCGTATCCGTCGTAATGTCATGCGTCGTGGTTACGCTTAGAGTTCGGTTTAGCCCCGTGTGGTGTAGTGTAGTGTAGTGTAGTATAGCATAATATGGACCAGCATAGTAGACTTATATATGCTGTGTAGTATAGTGGAAAAAATAGACTAATTTACTTGTTGAGGTTGAGGTTGCCGTTGTTGTATCTGTATTGATAGTTTGGTTATAGTGGCCGTTTTGTAGTGATAGTTTCCCGTTGACGTAAGCGTGTGGCTGAGTCAGCTGCCGGGGACCCGATAACGGCGAGCTCCCATTGGCCAGAGCCTCGGCAGGACGAGACCACCCGGGCCCCAAACAAAAATTGCACCACCGGCAGCGCTGGAAATCTCGGTTTCACTCTCTCCATTTCGTCTTTCATCAGTTGAGATTAAAACACAAACCCACACCACACCATCCAACATGTCCGATAACATTGAATTAAAGACCGGTAAGTATTTTCCAAACGGGTATATTATTGTTTAGCACGGCGCATTGGGCTTTCACGCTAAGCCTAGTGGTTTGTGTCTCCTTGTTGTTGGTTGTTTTTTCGTTATTCGCTTGCCAGCTTGTCAATTCGTCATTCGCTTTCAAATGTTTAGCCAACTTAGGCTTGGTGATCAGTTTATTTTGAGGGAGCTATCACCTCGAAGGGAATAATTTAATACATAACTCTATTAATATTATTCTTTAATGAACCTGTGACAGCCATTGAGCATTCTGCTTCTGGTTTGTCGTGTGTTTTATCCAACTCAATTCACTCTAATTTGGTCACGTCTGATTGGCTCCTTCGCACTATCTTGTTCTTGAGTCATTCCTGGCCGCGCTCACCAAAACATTTAATTCTTCATAGGAGTCTAATGTCTCAGTACTATTAATATTAACTGGTTCTGATCGTTCAGTTCTGTTGTTTGTACCAAGAAGCCTGATACTCCACCCCTGATGCTGAATTTTTACCCACAGTTGTCCATTATAACCAGAAAGAATAAGAAATCATAGACGGGTCCAAAGGCCGTCATATAGGTAACGAATTAACGAATGACAAGGAAAACGGCCAATTGCAAAACGTGAAGCTCTCTATCTGTTAGATTCTTTAATCCACATGACTCCTAATTCAGAACATGACTCACTAACGTATATCTTTTAGTCCAATTCGATCCCCGTTTCCCCAACCAAAACCAAACTAGACATTGTTTCCAATCCTACGTTGATTACCACAAGTGTATCAATGCTAAGGGTGAGGACTTTGCTCCCTGTAAGGTTTTCTGGAGAACTTACAGCTCCCTCTGCCCTGTTGAATGGACCGGTAAGTGGGACGAACAAAGAGCTGCTGGTACTTTCCCCGCTGAAATCTAAGTTAAATATGTCCAATAACTATAAATATTTAGCATTTTGCTAAATTTTTTATCGTATTCACATTTTTTTCCTTATATTTGGGCTTGATATATCTTGTCCACGTTTTGTTCGCAACTATTATTATCTCTTTCTTGTTTCCCCACGTTTTTTTCAGCATCTTATAAAATAAAAAAATAATATAAAAATCTTTTGGACTCTTCCTTTTTTGTGTTTTTTTTTTATTTTTTATTTCGTACTAAACAACACGAATTGAATGTCCCCCTTAATTAATCTGATCCCCAAATGTATTAGATCATCTTTAAATATTATTTTACATGAAATCATCTTCCCAGTTCTCTTCTCTAAATTCATTGCTGGTATGACGTAAATTATCTTCCGTAAACAAATCATCATAAGCGTGCTGTTTCTGATAAGTGGCTTGATAAGCTTCCCTAGCCTGGTGATCTAAAGCGGCATCCACACTTAAAGCGATCTTTTTGGCCTTAGCCGCCTCTTCACGTTCCCAGTCTAAACGTTCTTGTCTTAAATCAGGGAATGCCTCAGCCTTTGTCTTATTTAAACGGTTCATAATTGCATTAACTCGTTTAGCAATAAACACCTTTTTAACCATCTTGTTACCATCCTTCTTGAACCCAACCTGTCCGGTAGCCATGCCCTTATTCTTTTTTAAATTACTGGCTGGTGTATAAATGATGGTCACATTATCCTTCTTGTTGCCCTCGATGGAATTGGCCTTAGTCAATTGGCCAATATCTTCAAGCAACTCCGCAGGAATATTTTCCCAGTCAATATCGCTTGGTAGTCTTAGATATACATGGGCGGAAGATAGGTTATCTACGTGAAACCAAATATCCACGGGGTAAGCATGCTTAATTAAATCCTCATCTAATGAAAATGAAAAAAATGAAAAAAATGAGAAAAAATGAAGGAAAAAAATAGTTAGTAAGAATAAATCTAATAAGTCCTAATAACCTCTTCTACTCACTTTCTTCCTTATGTTTACCCATATAGAGAGAAACACCACTGTCGCCGTACTCTGGCAGAATCGTCGATTTGAAGTAATACACCATTTTTATAGATCGAGTTTTTAATAATTTCGGTATAAACTTTGGTTTAAACTCTGGTTGGGATTAAGTACGCCTTTGGAATAGTTGCAGTTCTGCAACGCAGTGATCCAGCCTCTTAGAGATCTCTACCCAATTAACTTTCCATATTTACATCTCTACTACATCATTTATTTTACAGTCTTTATTATTTTTATCATTTTTATCATTTTTTATCATTTTTTTTCGTTTTTCCGAACCCCTAAGTTCTATTTTCCTATTTTTCCTCCTCATATAAATATATAACCCCACATTGTTGATATGTCCGACGATAACGATTATAAATCCCAACTTTACGCGATTGACCCCTACGCGGTGCTTGATTTGGTCGCGTCCTCGACTCTGACTATACCCGCCATCAAACGAGCCTATCGATTGGCTGCGCTCAGAACTCATCCAGATAAGCCTACAGGTACTCAGGCTGAATTTGAAAAGGTGGCACTTGCTTATGCAGTTCTGGTAGACCCCAAGCGTCGTGAAAGATATGATCGCACTGGGGTTCTTGGCAATGATAACGATGCCGAGGAATACGAAAACCTTAGCGAATTCTTTAATGAAGTGTGTCGTAGTGCTGTAACGGTAGATATGATCGAGGGCGATAAAGTTCTATATCGATCTAGTGGACAGGAACGCATTGATATTCTAGAAAGTTATACCCTTGGTAAGGGTGATCTGGATCTAGTCTTTGAAAGCGTGTGTCATATTGAGGTCGAAACCGACGAAGCCCGTGTCCGCGAAATTATCCAAGCCGCTATCGACAACTCAGAGGTCAAATCTTATGTCAAATTTACGAAAGAATCGGCTACGAAACGTAAAACCCGACAAAAGCGTGCTCGCGATGAAGCTGCCGAAGCTGAAGTCATGCTGAAAGAAATACTGAGTAAATCAAAGTCAAAAGCTTCCACCAAGATGTTAATGGACACTAATAACGATAATGAAGAGTCACTGGCGGCCTTAATACAATCTAGAAATAAGGGTCGTATGGAGAGTCTTCTGGAATCTTTGGAAAGTAAGTACGCCCCTAAAAAAAGTCAAAATTCTACTAAGAAACGAAAAGCGAACTCGGCCACTATTGGTGAGCCTGAAATGCCTTCAGAAGAAGAGTTTATTAGAATTCAAAACAAAATGAGTAAGCGCAAGAATAAATAATATTTTTGCGACTCTTGCATTATATAAATAGCTTAGTTTACGGTTTTCTGAATTCACAATTAACTCTTTAGTATACTTGATAACCGAAATATCTAGTATTACAACTTTAAAAAACATCGAAGTTTCAAAAATTACGCATATTTACTTAAATGGTTTTCAGGGAATTTAAGAATCCAGTTTAAAAAAGACAATGTAAATCTTGAATGAAATATAATATGTAGGTAAAGATTCACAATAATGTGTTAAATGTATTAAAAGCCTTCAAAAGCAACCCGAGTATCTAAAGCCCCATAAATCTAAATGATAAATCATGAAGATCGCCACCTGGACATTAACTATAAAATTGTTTACTGTTACAATCATCCATGAGGATGATACGTTTCAATCAAAATTTCAAGCTACAATCGATAATATTTACTCAGAACGTTTGTTTTGCAAACCAGAGAATTCCTCCCAGAAATGATACTAGGATATATTTATGATTGGTTTCAGACAAAAATTATAAGGTAGCGTGGTTTTTTCCACATCGACAAAAAGTCTCGAGCCAAATGCACTCAGGTCATCATTTGAAAATCATAAATATATCCAATTCATATCTTTGGAGCTCTTCTTTGTGAATAAATATCACCGAAAGTCGAAAGAAACAATAATCAAAGCGATTTGAATGAAAGTTATGAAATTATAAATACTAAAAAAAATGTTTATTAATCATCTATGAAAAATGAAAACGTAAGGCCGGTAATAATTACCAGCGATAGGAATTCAGAAGCCAAGACATTTAATTAAATAATCACTGAGATAACATTAAGGTTAGTTAACTGGTTGTAAAATTAAAAAATCAACAGAAAATAATATTAATAAAGTGAATCCTAAGATTTCAAATATTATCAATCATCAATCATTAAATGAATTTTGAATTTACAAATTTCAGACAAAAATTATAAGGTAGCGTGGTTTTTTCCACATCGACAAAAAGTCTCGAGCCAAATGCACTCAGGTCATCATTGTAAATGTGAATCCAAAATAACAGCCAAATGATAATCGACAATAGATAATATTTAAATTTCCCATAAAAAATCCTTTCATTAAAAGAAATTTTACTGTTGTCTTTATTGATTGTTTGAAAACTTACAAATCTTGTTGGTTGGTGAGAAAAAAAAAATAAGAGAAAATATTTTGGGATGGTTGTCTTATTTATACCTGAAAAACTTAATAATTTTTGAATCTACCCGGCTGTTATACTTAAATAGGGTAGAGCAGGATCTACTATGAATACATATCGTATTATGTAATTATGTTCTCCCACTATAATTATTCTTGGTGGCTCATTTTATGGTGCAAGTAGGCTGATAACTCGTGTTCCTTATTCTTAAATGGTAAAAAATAATGAAACTGTAAATAAGAACTATTATTACTTAATTAGGCCCCAGTTATTGAATTTATTAAATTATCTCTGGAATATATGCTGCACAGTGATTTTTAAGCAAATATATAGCATTCTCCAAACTATTCTAGGGTTTCCGATAAGAAACCTTATCAACCTTGACTTCGGTGCCAACTAATGTGTAAATATAAAGAACACATACTGACCCTTGTACGTCTAAAAGACAGAAACTAGGTTCACCTTGTTCAAGAGGGTTTTCATCTAAGAAATTCTCCTCATTTTCTTGATCATCGGATTCTTCTGTTTTCCTAGTCTCCTTATTATCATCATTATTTCCTTCTTCTTCGTCTTCTTCTTCTTCATCATCATCATCTTCCTCATTATCGTCCTCTTCATAGGGTGAGAATGCACCGGTCGCACTACCCGGGGCAATAAAAAACTTACCATCAAGTTCGTAAGCTTCTACTCGAGGTGATCCTCCATATAGCAAAATATCGACATCAAGTTGTCGCGCGTTTATTAAAAGAGCATCTGGGTCACCGCGAGGAATTACAGCATGGCCACTAATAAGACCAATTCTAAAATCACCAATTTTAACTACACGATTCAGGCCAGCGCTGAGACTAACGGAGTTATTTCCTATCAGTAGTTCACGATTCCCAATGTTAGCCTGGCCATTATTATGACTACTTATATTATTATCAGCTGAAGCCAGTGTCATATTCATCAGATCCTTTTCATCAAAAACGTCCTGGTCACCACGAACCCCAATTAATGGTTCACGCGGGGCTAGCGACTTCAAAAACATGGCTGTTTCGTAGTCGCATAGGTTACCTAGTGATAACACTTGCCCGATTTTGCCAGGGGTTAATAGTTTGCGAAATTTAGTAGGTAATGCCGACTTTCGGTCGGGAATGTGAAGATCTCCAATAGCAAGTAACAGCATTGTGTATGTAAATGGCTATCTATAAGGTATTTTCGTTTGATTTTAACGAATTTAATGGAATTGATATATGATTATAGTAGAGGCTCCATCTAAAGGGGCGATGCGGTTGATATTAGGTAGGTCGAAGTTGGGAACAAACGCGGCGTTGGAAAGCATGAATGAGGTTAAAGATTAGCCTCAAGTGTCTGTCAAAAGTCCCCGCACAAACACCAGTTTGTTGTAAAAATAAATATTTTCTACTAATTAGCCTCTTCCTCTAATTCATAGATTGTTCTAGGTAAAAATATTATTTTTGAAGTATTAATTAGTTCTTTTGAAAACAAACGGCAAATTATTTCTGATTTATACAATATTCGTGTTTTTCGATAATTTTCAGGACCTACGATGTTTAATAAACATTTTATGATTTTTTAGATGATTTTTTTCTTACTTTTTGCTTCTTGGTTTTATAATGATTTATGTTATTTATATTATTGTAAATATTCATATCCATAGATGGTGAAGAAAGAAAGACCCCGTGAAATTCGGATATTGGTTTAACTGTAGTGTTGTGTCAACTAGAAACTTTGTCACATGAAATACAAATAAAACCAAAAAGGGAATACATTTTGAAGAAGCCTTTAAATAACACAAGAACTTTGAGTTAACATACATAATATTGTATAAAGGGGAAGTTGAATTTTTACCTGGTGGGATTTAGGAGAAAACATCACTCTCAGCTACGCCAACTGGTTTGATTCTTTTTAAGCGGAGTATTATTTGAACTGAATATGGCATTTTACCTCCAATGATATTTTTTTAAAATGGATTTGTTGTTAACTAGAAAAACAGATTTTGCTTCCTTACTAGAGAGGTATGGTTTTGCTAGGCAACAGCTATAAAATGCCACAATTAATAATCTAATTGCGTAAAGAATTATAAGAGGATATAATTTCCACCTTCGAGAGAAAAATGCAGAAATAAGAATTCATGGTCTCTGGCAGGAACGTGTCGACATAAGTGATTAAGGAAGGTTTTCTGGTATATATCGCCTTTGTAGTTGTAAAAATCATCGCCTCAAAGCTCCCAGTGTTTACACATTTATTTATTTCTCTGGTGTCTATTTGCCAAAAACAAATATTCTTGAACATCAAAAAATAACCTCCGAAACGGGGAATCGAACCCCGGTCTGGTCGGTGAGAGCGACCTATGATAACCACTACACTACATCGGACTAATTTACATAAATGATGTTTTTGCTAGCTATATTTTTCCTTTCTTGAAACGTAAAAAGCTTGGGCCAATTTCCGGATAAGTCAAAGAAAGTTTATTTAAATCAACCCTCACTTACCAGAAGTCTTCCATTTTTAAGCCCTGGGTAAATTATGTCATTTGGGAAATACACCCCCTCCCAAGTATCAACCAGATATCAGATTTGGGTTAACATACCAACTTGCATTAACTGCATGGAACGACATCTAGAAAATCTCGAACATATTTTACATTGTGAAATCGCTATATTCATGTACTCGCTCTTGCCAATACCTTCTTACCAATCCATCAATCAAATTATAGTGTCATCTATCAAAAACATAAAAGATTACCGGCAGCGATTATTCTTCGTACGTTTCTTATGGAAAAATCGAGGCAGAAGAAGATTTGGAGGAAACCCCACCAAAACAATTCTTAGCCAAAAATTTCTTTCCTTCAAGTGATATATATATATATATAAATAATATAATTAATGAGATTTTATAATTACTATATTTTTTTCTTTGTTTGGAATATTTATTTATTTTTCTTTTGAATGATAACACAAAAAAGGATTAATATTCACATTTTTGGAAGTCTAGTTCTCATAATTAAGTACTAAAGGTAAAATTAAAAGAAATAAAAAATTTATTAGAATTTACTAATTAATTATATAACCTAATTGGAAAAAAAAACAGATAATTGAGAGACTCTTAGCCATTATTATATAGGTTAATTTTGTCTTTGGAACATAAATACGTAGGTATCTTAGGGATCCATTGAATATTACCCGGGAGCTATATTTGTTTCGTGAATTCTGCCAGACTGGAAAAACGGTCAGAGATCTGACATCAGGCCAAGGTGAGGCCAAGGTGAGATACTCGGAAAGCGGAAAAAAATTATAGTTAAAAAATTATATATATAATAATTATAATAATAATAATATAGAATATTTACATGTACTTGATTACATCATATAATCAAATTTGATAAACCGATGCAAACCAAAAACTTTATTTTATATTAATTTGAGTTTCGGTTCTTTCGGATGGTCTGATCGAATACGATTAGATTATTCCTTGGAAATTGAACGAATAAACTTCCACATACATTCTCTCTCATCGGCCAAAGCAGGACCACAAGCGGCCCAACGAATTCTAGCCTCGTTATCAACTAAAAGAACATGTCCAGAGTGAACCTTTTCCATATTAAAGAGATTCACAATTTCCTTTCTCATTTTGTTTCGCTTGCCGATAATGAAGTAGTTTTGATGACGGTGTTTAGCTAACTTAGAACGAATAGATGACTTGGACCACTTAACAATCATTTCATCAACCCAACGGTGAGGGATATTAATATCAATAATTTGGAAATCCTTACCCTCAACCAAGTCCCATCGCTTTTGAAACTCGGGACGATCGATTAAATAACTTTGACATTGGCCTTGTGACAAATTCGATAAATGGATTCGAATAATGGAGACCTTAGGTAGTTCGGCTTGACCTTCGGGGGGGTTGGCGTTAAAGATACGATCCGTAGTAGCCTCCAAGCCTTCAATATTTACGGTAAGGGAAGAGGCGGGATCAATTAAGGTTTGGCCTAAGAAGTTAGGCATAAAGAGTGATTTATCACGACGGAAGTACTTATTGGGGGCTAGAAAAGATTTACCCTTAGTATGATTATAGTCGGAAATATTCTTAGCCGCCGTGGTACCATCAAAGATTTCACGATTAATTTCCAAACGTTCCTGCCTGTTCTTTTCCAAGTTAAAAAAGTCAGATCGACGTTCCTTAAATGTTCTATTATCGAGATGGTAATGAGGATCAGTTGCCTGGGGAGCATCCTCTAAACCAATAGGCCGTGATAACATAGGAATTATTTTCTTTGAATCATCACCGGATTTCTTATCGTTTGCTTGGTTTAGTAAGGGGGCAGTGGTGGTAAAGGCACGATAAAAGGAGGCCGAGGCCCGAGGGGCGAGCGAGAGAGCAAAATTAGCTCTTAATTTCAGTAAAGAGGCCATAAGGGGAGATATTAGATAATTATCAACTATTGGAAGGGCGAATGAGCAGGGGCAAAGCAGAGCACAAAGGAAGGTAGTAGAGCCGTGGGAGTTTGGAGATCACGGCTTGGAGACAGGATGGTTGATATCAAATATGAAGCGAGATTCGGTTGGGCTACTTTTGAAAAAACGCATTAGCTCTATAGGCGCAAACACAGGCAATACAGAATTTACTCCAATACATACATATACATAGCTAACATATATTTTTTGGTATAAGATGTTACTCAGCGAGGAAGGTAAAAATTTATGGGGGTATTCAAAGTGCATTAATTATTTATGTAAGATTTTCTAAACTAAAATATAGATTCATTGTAAAATAGATGTCTCCCTCATTTCGACATTCAGCTCCCATCGTCCTAAATGAATAAGACCCATCGGTAGCCAAACTTCCTAGTCGGGATCGGTGTTATTCTCGAAGGCAATTCTAATAATAGAGGTGAAGTATTTCATTCACGTTCTGGCAATGTTGCGATAGTAGAGCATAAACTCGCGTCATCGTGGCAAAGCCTTCTTGCTTTTTTGATCTAAGGAAAAAAGAAAAAAGGGGAAAAGAGACAAAAGACGTGAAAGCAAAAGACATTTTATAGTCATCCGGCCAGGCGAGTTACCCGATGGTGGGCCCCGGTGAGGGCTCCGATCTCCAGTTGGGACCGTCCGTCAGATCTCACACGGTATAATATAGTGTGTGTGCGGGCTTGGTGCTATCGCGTAGCTATAACATACGGCTGACACGCTATCCGTTGGCCTCCTTTCCACCATCTAGGTCGAGCGTATCGCATTTGTTGTTTACCTCAATGGAAGCGCCCGGGTATGACACACCCCGAAGGCTCTAGCAAGTCACATCGTCCCCTGCCCTCGTCAATCCACATTCCAGAACACCACTTGGAACGCGACACGAGGCCACCCCAACCCAAACGAAGACGGACTTTACTCGCTTTACAATCTAAGAAATGCCGCAAGTCTCCTGGTTTGGATTCAGTACCGCAGAACTATCCCCCGACTATTGAGTCCGCCTATCTGCTTTTGCACAAGGTCTTCAAACAGAAATCCTTTCGGTCCCCACAAGAACAAATCATTGTATCAGCGCTCAAGAACGAGGATATTCTGGTGATTTTACCAACTGGGCGCGGTAAATCACTTACATACCAATTACCAGCGATTGTTCATCCTGAGGGGTTGACTATTGTCATTTCGCCTCTATTATCGCTAATTGCCGATCAGGTTAATAAGTTGGTTTCACTAGGAGTTGCCGCTGAGGCCCTCAATTCTACCACGCCAGTAGATCATCAAACGCGAATCATTAATGATCTCAAAAACGTTTCTTCTGGACCCACAGCGCGTTTGATTTATGTTTCACCAGAACGTTGCGCACAGGGCTCCTTTCGTAAGATTTTGACCCGTTTAGTCGAGCATAGAAAACTCAACCGTTTTGTCATCGATGAAGCCCATTGCTGTGTGGAATACGGGTTTGACTTTCGTCCTGATTTTCTCAAGCTGGGTGATTTAAAGGAGCTTTTCCCACATATCCCCATAACTGCATTAACGGCTACGGCACCTAAACGTATGCGTGAAGATATTATTTCAGTACTTAATTTACCTCAAAGTCCGCAGCTCAAAGTATATACTGCTAGTGTCAATCGTGCTAATCTTCATTACGAAGTTCGTTTCATAGGCAGTGATAGTGAACCTGACCATATTCTACAGGATATTATCCAATTTCTTAAAGGTTACAAGCGAGCACGTCAATCAATGACCAGAGATTCACCGCCATCATTCGGGGCTGGAGTAATATACTGTCGGCGTAAAATAGCAGTACAGGAATTAAGCCGACAATTACAGGCTCACGGATTTGGTGCTCATGCTTATCACGCTGACAAGTCTAACCAGGAGAAAAATACGATTTTACATAATTTCGTTCATAATGAAAATGGATACGAAATCGTGGTAGCCACAACGGCTTTCGGCATGGGTGTTGACAAGCCGGATGTTCGCTTCGTTATTCATTATGACATGCCAAATACTATGGAAGCGTATTATCAAGAATCAGGACGTGCCGGGCGAGATGGCCGTGGGGCGCGCTGTATCTTATACTACTCTCGTGAGGATGGCGTAAACCTAGCTAAACTACGTCAATTACGCCAAAAGAAACCAGCTAATCGCCAAGATAGTTCAGTTCAACAACGTGATAATGAACATAACAGCACTGAAGCGGGTGAAGCCGACGATGAGCCAGTGGGAGGACCAGGGTACGACGCCCTTGTAAAATATTGTGAGTCAACCGTACAATGTCGTCATTTACGCATCAGTCGCTATTTTGACCCTGAATCCACTCCTTTGAAACCGACTCGTGATTGGTGTCATTATGCCTGCGATTATTGCAAGGATCCAATAGGATTGAAAAAACGTCAGAAGGCATTAACTCCACTAGATGGTGACTTGTAATATGTAATATATATATATAATATAAATACAAAGCAAACAATGGACACATTTACATACAACATAGCTAGATAATTAAAAATGAATTTATTTGTTTCAGTATTTTACAAAGATTTGATTATGATTTTATTCGTCATCGGAAATAACTTCTTCAACAAAGACGGGAGCAGCCTTTTTAAAGTTTTCGGCATCAGCGGTAACGGCATCAGTGAATTTTTGCTTACCGGCAGCGTCACCAGCAAATTCTAATAAGAAATCAGTTTCAAGTTCGTGTACTCTATTACCAAGAATAATTAAAGAATGTAAAGGCTCGCCAGATTCATAATCAACTAAGTCTCTTAAGGTAGCGGCCTTGAAGGTTTGCTTGGGGGAACCCAAACGGGAGATAGCCACACATGGCGTATCATCACCATAACATTTTCCTTGACGAATTTCTTCAATTTCAAGTAATTGTTCGGCGGCAGTTTCAATACTCATGTAACGAGGGGGTTCGTAAACCAAACGGCCCCTAGCCATATTTTCAATCGATTGTTCCTTAACCTTAATGTCCAGTAAGAGTAAAGTGTGTAAACCCAATTGACGATTTTCCAATACTTTATCGTAGAAGGAATCGGGCTTCCATGAATCAGTGAAGAAGACCAATGAAACGGTTTGACCAAAGTTGTAAAGTTGAAGGCCACAAGCACCAACGGCGTTCATGACGGAAGCATTATGGATGGCTTCGTACTTGATACCAAGCTCACGAGCACGGATAACTAAATCAGTGTGAGTGGTGGCACCAAAGGGATCCCCGACAACTAAAAAGGCAATATCATCCACATCAGCACCGGCTAAAATTTCGTCAGAACCACTTTCTACTAATTCTCTATCAGCTAAAAGGACTTCACAACCGTAAAACTTTTCCAAGGAAGGTAAATCAGCAGCCATCAAAATGGAGGTGTAAGCTTCAAGGTAGACACGCTTGCATTTTCTGATGGTTTCAAGACCACGCACGGTGATATCACTTTCGTAAGACAAGCCTAAACCAATTAAATAAAGCATTTTTTTATATTATAGATGCTGGCGTCTTTAACCTTGTTCTGTGCTTTTTTTTTTTTGAGGTGACTTTAATTCATAATGCAGATTAAAAAATATAAACATAACCCCGGGTAACTATTTCTGTGAGGCGAGCTACACCCGCGATATGGTTTTATTAATTAAATTTATGTATAATTTCAACCACTTATTACTTATAATAAATCTCGTTGAAATCAGCGTCTTTGAGTCCTTTCTTCTTCTTTTTTTTAAAAACCAACAGATAATACAGAAAAATATACAATAAGATATGGTATCAGATTCTAAAGCCTACAGGGCTAATGATAATGCGAATGACAACCATCTAGACAACCAAAACCAGCCGCTGCTACCCCGATATGAGGAAGTGGTAGGAACATACACATATCAGTCATTACCCAGAGAAGACACATTAGTCGTGATAAATACTTCTCCCAGACACGACAGTCTTCTTTTACAATTGCTAAGATACTTTAACATAAGTCTGATCTATATCTCTTTCACATTGGTTGTACTAATATGTGTGCTATTATGGTCCGATTTCCCATCCACGGTGGCCAACGAAATTGCAAATAGTTTAAAAGTTGAAATAAATGAGGTGCATGTAACCGGTGTATCGTTATCAGAAGGTATCGAAGTCCAGGTTTTGGGTGAGCTTAATATGACCTACGGCGGTGTTGAATCATCTTTTACTAGATCGTTGATTTCAAGGGGTGCTACTTTTTTGGATACGGTTAATGTTCGACCCTCTACGATTAAACTGTATTTTCTTGGTGATGACTACGATAATCAAGAATTTGGCGATGTTCAGCACGTTACCAAGAGAGAAAGTATTTATGTGGCCCAGGCCGAGATCCCATTCATGGTTCTTAATATCTCTGATTGCGCCACCACTAATTTGAACTTTACTACCAGAATTCATAATTTCAAAAGCCCCAAGGCGATGTCAAAGATGGCATACATGCTATTTAATAATTATTCATTTGAAGTTTTGGGTCAGATGGATTTGGTAATATCCAAGGGCTGGCTGAGGACTGGCCACATTGATTTGGCTGTTAATGAAGTAGTGAACCTTGGTAATGGGTCCGTTAATTCCACTCTCCTACTGGCTGACCAAATTAAAGAAGAAACCTCTTACGTCGAATTCGCTAATGCCTTATCTTCTTTTTATGAACTAAACTCTGAAATGAATGTATAACTCAGAGAGAAGCATAATTGGTTTTTTCTAATTACTTTCAAAATAATAACATCTCATTAATTTTTATTTTATTTTTTTTTTACAAAATTGGTAATGTATTTATATATTTCAGTTGAAATTTATATCGAGCAACTTTATTAATAAAATATATAATGTATTTAATATAAAACAGACTAACCAGGGGGTAATTGACTGGCATCAACAACATCAACGGCATCCTTGGCGGGTTCATCAGAAGCGTCGTATTCGGGGAGAGTTCTCGGTAAGGCCATCATACCCGATCTAGCGACTTCAAGAACACCAAAGGGCTGTAAAAGTTGTAAGAAGGAAGAAACTCTTGAAGGCTTAGCACATAATTCTACTACACAATTTCTAGCCGAGATATCAACGACCTTACCACCGAACTGAGCTGCCAAATTAGTAATGGATTGCAAATGTTGGTGCTTGTGTCTGAGGGCCTCGGAAGGGACTAAATTACTGGGATGGTAATCGCGAACGTGATCGCTAGATTCTTCTGCTTTGGAGGCAGAATTTAATTGACTACCATGGTGAGCGAGTAGTTCTTGGAAGAACTCGGGGCCCAAAATAGAAACACGAGTTAAAAGTAATTCACGCTTGATAAGGGGGGAGTCAGTGTAATCAAGAACGGCCCAAACGGGGACAAGATCTTCAATTTGACGACGGGCTTGTTCCACGACACCGTCTTGACCTTGGATAACAATGGTCATTCTCGACAAATCCTTAACTTCAGTATTACACACGACGAGCGAATCAATATTGAAGCCACGGGCGGCAAGAGTACCGGAGACCCGAGACAAGACACCGGGTTCATTTTGAACTAAACAGTTAAGAACATGGTTCTTGATGGGGGCTCTAGTGGCCGTGGGGGTTTCGTACAAAATCGAAGAAACCGCAGCATCCACCGACCAGTTAGGGGTTTCGATAGTAGGCAAGGGGGGCTGCTTCTTTTGACGGTGCAGGGCCTTGTAAGCGAGCGCTGAAATGGATGAGGACTGGTGACGAACCGAGCCTTGAGCATTGGCGAGACAACCGGTCCGCAAAGCGGCACTGGCATGTCGGACAGAGGACCTTAACATGACCATTATTATAAAAAAATATTATTCAGAACCAACAAGCGTGAGCCAAAGAAAGAACCAAATAAAGCGACAAATAAAGAGCCGAAGAAATGGATCGGAATATAGCGTCGAGAGTGGATGCAAAAGACAGGAAAAAGGGAAGGAATCGAAAAGTGAGAGCCAAAACAGAAGCCCGAACGGCGTGCGAAGAGATTCTTTATCAACCGGAGGCTCCCAAGTTGACTCAGCGAAGGCCCATCGCACAAACGGGCCGCGGAGAGCCATCCCCGCCGGACTCCACCCCACGCGGCCTCAGGCCGCGGAAAGGGAGCTCCATCCAGGGCCGCTGGCTGGCTATGGCATGTTGCCGCTGTGGTGCAGTGGGCAGGAAAAAAATATATAGATCGCCAGTTATTTCGGTCGTTGGCCTCGACCCGCCCAAGCCAGCCAGCTCTGGGCTCGAAACGCTCTGGACTCAAAATGCTCTGTGGAGCCTCCTGCGACTGGACCGACCCTATGAGCCCAGATCGGAGCCAGGCTTACCCGGGGGTGGTCAACCTTCACCTGTAGGCTTTTTTATTTTTGCATCACCACCACCACCACTATCACCGCACTATCACCACCTGCTTCTTGCTTCTTTTGTGCCCTTCAAACATCCAGTTTGAGACCTTTTTTCGCCCCCTGGTTTCCTCTGTTGGCTTTTCTGATTATACATGGAACGTCGCAGCAGAAGATGGGACGAGCGTGGCTCGGGAGCCCCCACTGATTCCAACCCGAAAGTTTCCACCTCAACTACAGCATCGGCTACAAAGCCATCATCTTCATCATCGCACCGGCCCAAACGCTCGCGATCCTACTCATCGTCTCCTTCCAGATCGCCATCTCCCCATCGTTCTAGGAGATATCGCGATAGAAGTCCCTCGCGGTCTCACTCGCGCGATCGCAGCCCAGGTCGGAGCCGAAGTCGCCGGCATGATTCGGGACGTCATGATGATCATGCGCCCTTATCACAAGCTGTAGACACTAGCTCCAAATCCAAGGTAGACGCCTTGGCCGTAGCCGCGGCCGCCGCTGCCAAAATTAATGCCGAAATTGCCAAGAGACACTCAAATGCAAGCGGTGCACCCAAGAATGTTATTCAAAGTATGACTGGCTCCCGTGAAGGTAGCCTAGGCCCCGAAGCCGCTAAGCCGATACCGTCTTCAATTTCATCTATCGATAAACGCCCCGAACCTCTACAGTTCTTTAAGGATATTGAAATCAATGATCTCCGTAATAAATATCTATTGACAAAGGGCCCTACCCAGAAAATGATCAAGGACGATCTTGGGGCCATTGTTACCACTCGTGGTAGATATTATCCGGATAAATCACGTGCTACTGAGAGAGACCCTCCTTTGTATCTTCATATCGAAGCACACGATCAAGAGACTTTGGATAAAGGTATTGAAAAGGTTAATGAGTTAATTAACCAGGACCTGCCTAGTTTAATTGATGAACGGAGATTCCGTCGACGCGATCAAAAGACACAAGAAGAAATTGATGCCGAGGATCCTAATAACCAATCATCTGGTTTAGGCCCGGCCACTGGCGCTAATGCTAATCCAAATGCCATGCCTATTGGTGGTAATCCTAATGATCGTGGCAGTACCGATCGCCCCTACAACAGCAGCTACAATGATTCTGGATCTAATTATGTTCGTAGAAAATGGCCTGAGGATAAGGTTTTGATCCCATTTACCAACATTCAAGACGCTTATTCGATCAGAGGTTTTATCGTAGGCCCCTCGGGCCAAAATATTAAACATATCCAACGTGAAACTGGATGCCGCTTACAAGTCAAGGGTCAAGGATCAGGTTATATTGAAAATGATACAGGCAAGGAACTTGATGAACCTATGTTTATATATATCGCGGGTCCGAACCCCGAGGTTATAGAAGCAGCTAAAGCTATGTGTTCTGATCTGTTGAACTCAGTTGAGGAACAGCTCAAGTCAAGAAAGAATAATAATAATAATAATCACCAACAAGGTAATCGATATGGAGGAAGAGATCAAGGATTTTCGGGCAGAGGAGGTCATCATTACAGTGATGGTAATAATCATCGTCAAAATGAATTCCGCAATGACGCTCGAACTCCTACCGGCCCAAGAGGTTCCCGACCTTTTGGTCAAAATCAAAGCTACGACAATAGATCATCAGGACCTTCTGATCCTGACAGACGTAGTGGTGGATATCAAGACAACCATGACAACAGACCTCGTTATAACTCTCAACCTGGTGTATTTGATAGCCACTCATCCCCAGATGATTCGTCGAGACGTACCCCCCGTGATAATCTCAGCGGTTATAACGATAGTATTAGAAATAATAATACGAATCAATTTTACCCGCAATCCACGTCGGTACCTGCATCTTTAGCTCAACACCCGGCGCCAATTTCTTTTGTGAAGCCTGTCAGTCAACAGTTACCTCCTGGAATACCACCAGTTCATACTTCAACTGCATCTGCTGGACCTCCTGGTTTCTCCAATACATATGATATTTATGCTAACAAACAAACCCCTAGTTATATGACACAATCTAATTATCCCTTACCACCTTCCGCATCTCTCAGTAGCTCGCGTTCAGTACCCCCTTCTCTGCCGCCAAGTTTTTCAATGCCGTCTTTACCGCCGCCGCCTTCAGCTTCTATTTTGGCTCCTCCACCACCCCCTTCAAATCTGGCCCCTCCACCGCCCCCTACATATCTGGCCCCTCCACCCCCCCCCCCCTCTTCTTCAGCCCCTCCTCCCCCACCTCCAGGTATTTAGAGAGGTTGAGATAATGGGTGAAAGCAATTATCAGAGATAAATAACTCAAATTCTGGGCTGCTTGTTTTTTTTTGCGCTCTGTATGTGCTTATTTATTTGATCATTTTGAATGACTAACCACCTGGGGTCACCTATTTTCTTCTTATTTTTCATCATATGAGATACTATAATATCTTGCATCTTGCTTCTTTCTTTTTTCTCATTTTCAATTTTCATTTTCATTTTCAAAATTATTCTGTTTTCTTTCTTCATTTCATTCCTACCTATTAATTTATACATAAAATTTATTTTAACTACTGCATAACTATCTTTTTAGTAATATCTTTCTAGTGTTTTAAGATCTAAGTTAAAGTTAATCATTTTTCCTTTTTTAGTTCTATTGAATGGAATAGCGTTGGTATAGCTAATTATCTTTCTAAACTTCTCCAAAACTGTGAAATTTGGAGTTCTATATCTATATTTGGTTTGCTTTTCGCCCTCGCCGAAGGCATATCTGAATATAAACTTACTTGCAAAGCGGGGTTTCCTGAGAAAGAATTGCAATAATTAGAAGTATTACTAACATATTTTATTTTTAAATTCTAAGATATTGATAATTGCTACTTAAACAAACAAATATATGATACTGTTTTTCTAGTGGGTTTTCTCGATACATAAGGAAATCATATCCGCATGACTCCGTAAAGTATTTTAAATACAAAAATATAATATCGCATTATCTCTTACAAAGAAATTACTCAGGTAAAGAAAAACTAGTCATTAACTAATATCATATACGAATATTTTACTATAATACATAACAAGACAGTGGAAATACTGTACAAAACTTAGGGCGAGCGGGGCTTGATATCCAATTTCTCTAAGGCACCGAGTGCCCTAGGGACTGATTCTTTCAGGGCTGATTGAGTTTTTTCACACCTTCATTATTAGGTTAGTTTAGTATCACTATTTTTTAATAAAGTACAACTTTTTTTCTTCATTTTTCTTTTCAACGTAATAATGTTTACTTACTTTTGTCGTAGGGAATTAGAGGTTAAAAATAAGTTCTCAAGAGTCTTCAAAAAAAAAGGGCCATGGGAATGTTAATAGAAGACAAAAACAATCGAATAGAAAGAAAAATGAACAAAACCAAATGTTGAAATTAAAACTCAAATAATTACAAACCTTATCTAAACCCTTGGATGCCGAAAACTGAGCCACAAAGGCGCTTTCTGTGCGGTTCAATGACTATTAGCATTAGGAGGTTTTGGTCAGCATCGAAAACAAAGCAAAAAGGGGCCAGACAGCTTCAGAAAGGAAGCACGTATGAATTACTAAAATGGAAAAAAAAACACACCTCCTGTTGAGCATCTGATATCTGTAAAGAAATATTCCGTAGAGCTAATGGCGAGGACATTAATATTTATATATATATCTATGGATAATTGTGAGTGTTGCGTATTTTTGGATTATGTTAAACCGATCTAGATTCTCATGCTACGCTTAATGCCTTATTGATTTCGCACACTGATAAGAATTTTGTTACCCGGCGGAACAGAAAGCTTATCAGTGAATTTTGTAAAGGCTACCTTCTAAGCCAGTCAAGCAGAGAGAAATTAAGAAATGTAACCTATATATATGTGTACAGGCTTTCCTGAATAATTTATAAAGGAGTATTTAAAATATAAATTATTACATTAATTGGTATTGGCTCTTTATACATACGACAATTAAAAATAAGTGAAGATGAAGATGCTAGCTAATATATAATATAGCCAGGGTTCAAATTATTGAGTAGGACATCCTTCGAGATCTTCAGGCAACTTAGGTAAACCATCTTCACCCATATCTAAGCCAGGGATCCCGCCTTCAGCAAGGTCACCCATGAGCTCAGCGGGGGGCGATCCAGTGGCTTGCATTCTCTCCATACGCTCGGCAATAAAAGCTTTATCTTCCTTGTTGGAGTCACTGTAACGGGGGCTTTGAAAGCGTTGTACAATCTCAGCCGTAATCTGTTGTTGTTCTTTATAGACCTTGAGTTCTTCAGGGGTTAACTTACTAGCATTTTTCAGTAACCAAGCTGGGTACTTTTCATGCATTTCGAGCATAGGTTCATATAAAACTTCCTTTGACGATAATTGTTCCATCATTTCAGCCACAAGATTTGACATATCGAATCCATCATCGCTATTATCACCTGCCTGACCGGCTGCCGATCCTAGTTGCTTCAGCATTTCTGACAAAAAGTCGTCAGCTTCACCATCTTCATTAGCCATTTCTTGATCAATTTCTTGACCGGATTCTTTTAAACGTTCAATGGTCTTATTAATTGTATCTTGAAAATTAGCTGGCTTCTTTGTAGATTTTTTAGCAGCTTTAGAGGTTTCATTACTAGAGGGCAGAGTAGGAGTGGCCTCGGTAGCTTGACCCATACCATACAGCAGTTGTTCAAATTGAGCCCTGGTAGCCGGATCGGTATCCATATCCTTTAAAAGATCATCCATACCAAGCTTTAACTTCTCGGCAAACTCATCTTCAAGACCTGAGGTATCATCTAACCCAGCAGATGAAAGTATATTATTACTGGTTTCGCCCGTTTCGGAAGCAGTAGACCTTAACGGGTCAGAATTCACCACACCAGGGGCGGGAGTTTCAGTGACTGCATCGGGTGTTTTAACATGAGTTCCCGGCGGTTGACTCAAAATTTCATCCGCAAAATCATCCAGAAGATCTATATATACCGGAGTCAGGTTAATTTTTGGGTCGTTATCATACACTATAGACAGTTTACTATCGCGATAAGAAATAACGATTTGAAAACAAGTTTAAAAAACATACCATCGAGATCGTCTAATTCATCTTCTTCTTCGGATCGGTGAGACATATTTTATTCTAAATTCGATGTCGTCTCGCGAAATCAACAATAGCGAACTGAAACTGAGCGAAGAGCGAAGGGAAGACCGAGGCTCCCCACAGCATATGAATGGAATATGGAGTATGCGTTCGGGTATGCGCCCTACGTCGCCGCAGTTATGCAGACGCGAACGCCCGCAATTAATCCGCCCAATTTGAGATTTTCGCGCTAATCGTGCGTTGAAGACCTCACCACGCCAACACTAAATATCATATTGCTGAGCTCATCTCTACCGCGATTGTCGTCCATCCTGTTCAATAATGTCAGCTCTGTGTTTGAATCGTCTTCAAGAAGAACGGTAAGTATGCGAAGTTCTATTGAGACGCGTAATGCCATTTGGGAGAGGCTTGAGAGTACGGGTCTAGGCGCTCAACCGTGTTTCAATTTTTAAAAAAAACTGATCTTGTTACTAACGGAGTATTATGGTGTTTCTGTGTTTTCATTTCGCTATTTTGGACAGTAAACAATGGCGTAAAACGCATCCGTTTGGCTTCTTTGCCAAGCCTAAGAAGGACGTTAGCGGTGGTTTGAATCTTCAAGAATGGAGCGTCGGTATCCCCGGTAAAGAAGGTACACCATGGGAGGGCGCTGTTTTCCCCTTATCAATATCATTCCCCGATGATTATCCTTCCAAGCCTCCCAAATGTAAATTCGATGCTGGATTTTTCCATCCTAATATCTACCCTTCTGGTACAGTCTGTTTGAGTATTTTAAACGAAGGTGAGGGCTGGAGACCTGCCATCACATTGAAGACTATTGTCCAAGGTATTCAAGCGTTATTGAATGACCCTAATCCCAATTCTCCCGCTCAATCTGACGCTTACAATATGTTCAGGTATGTATTTCAATGGACTTAACTACTTCATTCTGCTTGTTAATTTATTGTATACTAACTTCTTTTTTTTCCTTCAATGCTTTAGACGTGATAAGATTCAATACGAAAAAATGGTCCGTGAACAAGCCAAGAAGTACGCCAGTAGTTGAGGAAGGTTACCGATTAAATATAATATTTCTTCCTATTCGCTTGTCAATTGACCACTCGACGACTTTTTACGAATCATCTCTCTCGATATATCTTGCGTTCGTTATTGATTATGTTCACCAAAGATCAAGTTTTAAGGAAACAGCAACTCATCTTTCGCTTTTTCTTTGGGCGTGAGCTATTTGATTAATGAATTTACGCTAGCCTATTTGAGTAGACACTCTCACATATATTCTTTTCTCTCTTATATTCTTCTTTTCTGGGCGCCCCCTGTAGCTTACATTTAAACGCACCTAGACTGTTTTTAAGATTATTTCTCATTGTAACTTTACTTATTAATATTAATAATACATATAATGTTATTATTTACACACTTAAATCATCAATCATTAAGCAAGTTTTTATGAGATTCATAGAACAATATGTAGATCAATAGACCCATATTACGTGATGGTTTCGCGTTTTATTACGACGTTAGGGTGCCTCTGCATTTTCAGGTTAAATTACAGCATAACGGTCCGTGAGGCTCTCTCGAGTCCACGGCTGGGCCAATAGATAGATGAGAACAAACACACCGGCTCAATTGGAACCTGAACATATTCATACAATCATTACTTACCGATCGAGTAAGCTATACCAATATATATTAGTTTCTTGGAAAAAAAATATACGCGCGTCATGTCTGTTTTCACAAAAATTCAATCACGTAAGTTCTTTTTCATACAAGGTAATCTGAACACCAGTGGACCCTGAACCTTGCACAATCTTAGTATTAGAAAGAAAAGAGGGCATGACATTGGTTTTTGCTCGGTTAAATCTCGGTAGCGAACAATATATACACGGTCTTGCAATAATCTTGACTTGATATAACCAAACCTTCCAGATAAACGGTTCAATATGCACTTAAATCCGTTCAACGGACCAGCATAAAGGTGGTTACTAACCAAAAGTAATATCAGAAAAGGGATTAGAGTGAACGTACGAAAAGTACATACAACTAGAATTAACAACAACCTCGGCATCAATCTTTTCTTTTTTAGATAAATCTTTTGGATAACCATCTCAATTGCTTTATAATTTATGCTCTTTGGGAACTTTAACTAACATATATGTCCACAGATATAGAATACAAGAAGATGGAAAAGCTCACCCAACGCCGTATTGTGAAGGGGTTAAATGATGAATTATATGGTAGTAACGGTACAACTACTTTGAAGCGCTCGCCGTTCCCATCAGGTTCAAATAACCAAAAGCTATCAGCAAAGTTCAATGTGTTCAAGAAGTGAGCGAAACACACGCGACACGGTACACACCTTACGATAATTTTGATATTACTTCATCACAGAACACAGCTTTTCTGTTATTTAATTCAATAGAAAGTCGCATACAGTGATACATTTTACCTTTTATAACGTTCATTTTTGTTTTCTCATTTTGTTTTCTCATTTTGTTTCTACTAGCCAAATGCCATAATGCCATAATGCCATAATTTAATAATAAGTACATCCACTATCAAGAGCAGTTCCTTACATAGAACAATACAAGACTGAATTAGATCACATCAGACGTGGTTTGAAAACTGTGTCTGTACTCTGTACCACCCAATATCACTTTCAGTCCAAATATCTTACCCTTAAACAGACAATCATTGCACAATATAATTTTTACAGGGTACCGAATCTATTTATCAGATTCCATTACACCACCATGAAGCACTGCATCGTCTCCAGTCAAGTCTTTGGAGCTAATTTCCTCAGATTTTTGATCAAATACTTTTCTCGGGTTAATTTTTTGACCCGGTATTTTTAAGGTACTCTGGCTGGAATTTCCAAAATTGTTATCCTGACTAATTAACCTCCTTAAATGGCCATTACCATTGATATTATCACCGCTTGAACTTGGGAATCGTGAACTAGCATTACGAACATCCGACTTAGGGGTTAAGTCAGCATTCATGGTATCAATACCTGACAACGATAACCCAGCTATGCTACGATTGACGAGACGCCTACGAGCAGTTTCATGCTTTTGTTGAACATTTCTGAATGCATCCAGCAGATCTGCCCATTTAATTTCACTAGATTTTTTACCGAGGTGATTCGCAGAACTCAATTTAGAGGCAGTCATTGATATAGAAGAGGTAGCACCCGGGCCACCACGCGCGGTTGGTATATGAAGGTATCCAATCGAAGAAACACTATTAAGTCGATTCCGAAGTGTAGTAAAAGCCGATGATTGAGGCAACAACATTAAAATACCGTAAAGACATTTGTAAAGATAGGGATACTTTTCAGGTTCTAGTAATTGTAAACGAAGGTGCGTGAAAACAGGCGATTCTAATAACTGAACCAATTTATCTATTTGAATTAGCAAATTGACGGTAATCTCGAATTCGATGAATATTTGCAATACCGCAAAAGCATGTTCATATGCCTGTGCTAACAAACAGAGTGAGAACGCTGCAGGAGCATCATGGCACCAGCATTTAAAAAGTGAAACAAAAAAGCTAGCTCCTTCCTTGGTATCAAGAGCCTTAAGTCTTTTTCTCAAATCAATCAGCTCAGGAGCTGATATAAGGTTACTATTAAGATTTTCTACCATAATACCAGCAAACTCCGTGTCATCATCCCGTTCTAAAATTTCAGCCAACGTACGATAAATTCTTTCCGGGTTTAAACTCACACATAATTGACGAATAATAAGATTACCACGAGTTTCTAATAATCTTCGATCTGTACTAAATAGATTGAGTAGATTATGCATAAATAACGCAAAATAATCGTCATCTGAGTTATGAGATATTTGCGCCAGAAGTTGTAAATCTCGTGTGACAACCTGTTCACTAGGATCAGAGAGAGTCTTCAACAAAGCTGGAAAGGTGCCGTCATTAATTGATAGCATCTTTTTAGGAGTCTTACGATGCAACATAATCAACCAATCCAATGCCGCCACTCGGGTTTGTTCGTTTTCATTCAAGAAATGTAATGTAAGAGAATTTACTGTCGCAGAATAATCCAGTAATTGAGATTTCAACGCGAATTTAGAATGCGTATTAGAGCTTGATTTGCTACTAGAAATATTAGTCTTAGCCGAATCGTTGTCGGGAAGCGAAATAATCAAGTTCAACATGTTGTTATTAATATCTTCTGCCGCTTCACGGAGCGCTTTGCCTTCATAAGCCATAATCGGCAGAAGAACTGAAAGGAATCGAGGTACAAATGGAAGTAAGTATTGAGGAGCAATAGTTAAAAAAGCTTTAATCCACTCAATAACAGTCAACTGGACTTCTTCAGATGAATCGAGGTGCGAAATCAAGATTTCAATGATTTTAAAATAATCGATATGAACATCCTGTCCAGGAATATAAATGCCTTCATCGTCTGCATCATCAGATTTATCATCACTCAACAGAGCCCGATTTTCTAATGATGATCCATAATGTTTCCCATCAGAAATGATATTATGCAATTGCAGATCACGATCATTTGGATCAGCCTCCCTGAATGACCCCCCTTGCCCACTAGTCGGACGAATCGTACGAACATTTTCAGCGGTAGCCTCAACATCATCATCTTCATCTGTGATAGCATTTTCGTAATCCGTAGATACATTGCCATCAGATAGCGATTCAAGGGGTTGTTCTAACTTTTTCGATTGTAGTTCAGAGGAAGTCGTACCCGTGCCCAAGTCTTTTAAGGAAGATATTGAGCCCGAATTACTTAATTTTAGAATAGGCTCATCATTTTCATGAATATTCACAGTTTCATGCGCCTTTCGAGCATTATCCCTTTCCAACTGGGCTTGAGCTACCAGACGCTTAATATCGGCAACTCGCTTAATCTCTTGTAAAAAAGATTCTAACGCAGCATGTGTAGCCACTCTGACATCCTTTCTAGTATCACTAAGAAAACTGATTAAACCGCCTAAAAAGGAAGGAAGATAACTCACCATTTCTAAGTCGGGAATTGAATCTAACAGCGAAATCCATGAGACGAGAAACATTCTTGTAAAAGGATTCAAAACATAAACCCTTTCCATTAGTAAAGGAATAAATTTACGCAGTGAAAACGCTGTAGGATCATCCTGTGAAAGTTCATTCGCTAAAGTGGCTTGATTGATATCAACCGAGCTCGCAGGAGGTAAAACATATGTCGAAGGGTTTTTGTTCGGGATTATAGAAACATATGTAGCCGCTTTTTCAGATACGATATCCTTGATAAGTCGATCCAATAGATCAGCCCCATTCTTAACGGATATTTCAGAATCCGCTGATAGTTTACAAAGTGCATCAAAAATCTCATTAAAGTAAAGGAGAATCTCTCCTTTAGCAACTTTGGCAATATTGTACATACTTTCGCAGGCATAATAACGTACTCGAGCGTCTTGATCACCGAAACAAGCCAGAACAGGATGGATAATATCATCAAGATACAGAGCTACTTCATTTTGACCCAAGGCAATGGCTGCTGCGGCAAGCCCTATCAATCCACCATTTCTGGCATTTGGATGGTGAACGGCATAGGCAAAATCTCGACACAATTGATCAATGATGGCCTTAAGCTTACCTCTATTGTTTTCTTTCACACATTGGTGTATTTGGTGCTCCAACTCCAATGCCGCTGATTTTCGCTTATCATAGAGTTTATCGTTCAGCCCTTTTTGAATATCCTTATCTATAAGACCAGCCCCTAAACGTTAGCTAATTAACTCCACAAAGTAAAAGAAATAATTAAAACAATTGACACAATTAATCCCGTCAAATATATCATAGATTAACTAAATAAAGGAACATACCCATAATGCTTTGCAGATTTCTATTCTGGAGTTGAGGTCGGAAGATTGTTGAGTTGGGTGGTGCGTAAGAATGCATCTAAATGTTTAAGATACCCTGGGGGCGATTGATATTGCATTAGCCTCGAAGGTAGTAATCCCACCTTTCGTTATCCTTATCGCCCGCTATAAAAAGAATGAAGATCAGAAAATCATTTGCTTTAGGTAAGTATATATTTTTATAGATCAATTATTCTTTATTAGACATCCTGTATACTAACTTCAATATTTTTTCTGTTATTTCCCCCAGCCTTTGTGGTTCTTTGTTCCCTGTCAGCTTATCTCGGCTTTGCCGATATTCATTTACCTCATGACAAACTGATTCATTTCACAACATTTTTCTTACTCTCACTGGTTTTTTACTGGACACTGGATGCGTCACGTAAACGTTGCGTGAATATTTCTCTTTTTATCTGTACCCTTTGTGGCGGTATTGGTAGCGAATTTTTACAGGGAGTTTTGCCCTATCGAAGTTTCGATCCTTTGGATATTCTGTGTAATGTGGCAGGCAGCACAATAGCCATTGGGGCTTCAGGGTGGTACCACCAAAGTAAGTACACTAGCTACAAAGTATTAGCCTATTTCGTTTTCAGAATTTAGCTAACTATAGCTTTAAAATTTCTTCGTTACTTAGGCATGCTCAAGAGAAAGCGTGCTTCTCGTTATCAAGAATTACACCAATTCGATACTGTCTCAGATCTAGAAGAAGGTATGGCGACTATTGAAATGCCGATTATAGGCCAAGATGATGAATCTCTTATGGAAAATTCCACACCTACTCCTTTGGTAGTACTATCTCGGAGTATTACCCCAACCGAGACCTCTTCACAAGAAGGTTACGAATCCGCTGTTGATTCCTCCACTCAACTAGCAAAATCTTGAAATTACACGACATTTGAGAATAACATTTAACTGTTAGAATACAATCTTTCTTTTTCTAAAACTATATAAAATCCATAAGAAAATAAGAATCCGAGCAGATTGATATTCAATTACACGAGAATAACAAATTTGGTTCTGCTTTAATTAATTCAGTAAAGACTTGAATATTAAAGTAGGTAAAAGTAAATTCTGACTTTAATGTTCCCTAGGTCCAGGATGATTTGTAACTATGTCCTTAACTAAGGCCAAAGTTTTCTCTAGACATGCTTTGTTGGCAGCCGTATTCGAAGAAGGTCTTATACCTTCATGACCATAAAGGATTAAGTGTAAACCTACAGCAAATTTAGACAATACCTGCGCATTATCTTTTTGCATCGTCAAAGCAGCGAGCCTATCTTTAAGGGATGAATTATTGGTATCCAGATAACAAAGTATCTTTTTTAGTGTGCCTCTCAATTGATTAATACCCATGCCGTCAATTTCACTTAGATTTAGTCGCTCGTAAATTTTTAGTTTCGGACTAGGGTAAATTGTACTAGCATCAGGCATTGATTCGGGAAGTAAGTCTTCTCCGGTACCCATAAGCTTTGCTATTGTATCTTTTAAGTCTGAAATTTCCTGATCCTTTTCAGCTAGCAACGCAGACATTGAATTTGCCAGATTCTGTGATAAAGTCTCTTCATTTTCAGGTTCCATATTAGAAATAGTTGCTCCACCATTATGAATATTAGAACTGGCCCTAGAATAATCTGTCGGTATACTTTCTACATTAGGCTCAATCACCGCTGCAGGAGATGCTCCATTAGGATTCAAACCCTGCGATCTTGGTAATACGTAATCAGACAAAAAAATGCCATGACGTTCCAGAGCCGGCCTTAAGGCCTCAAGATCATAGATATCATTAATATTTCTTGAATTCGCAAGGGCTAAATAATGAACCCTGGCTGGATCAATTCCATTTTCGTTTCCAGTCATATTTTCAGTTTGGGAATTAGTTTGGTTAATAAAATCATGCATATTAGCGTATTGTGCAGAGCAATCATAACTACTAGGAACTGCTTGGTCAACTGTGGGTTGGAAATTGGCAAAACTTCTAGACCCATTTTTAACATTGATATTTGAGTTATAGCTAGTATTGTGGAAATTATTGACGAAAGGGCTAGAGTTATTCAAATTCGCGGACCGTATACTACTATTTAAACGAGAATTATTGACAGATGAAATAAAGTTATGCGAATCTTGTGATTGTTGATGCTTTTGATGCTGCTGTGATGATTGTCTATCGGAACTACGCTGGCTATTTTGTTGAAGGGGATGAGGCCGGTTAGCATTAGATTGATTTTTCCATTGGCATATATGATCTTGTGATTCCCATTGATTTTGTTGTTGTTCTTGCTTCTGCTGACAACTTTGAGTTTGATATTGTTGTCGGCGTGGTAGACGCTGATACTGATACTGATGCTGATATTGTTCTCTTTGTTGTTGCTGATGATATTGGTATTGTCTCTTCAGATTGACATCATATTCATGATAGTTTACTGGATGAGTAATGGAACTGGACCTCCCGAAAGGTATACCAGAAGATTCATCTACAGATGTAGATGTAGAATAAGGTTGATCACTTTCCAAATTAGTCTTCGATTCTAAACACCTTAGGCTTGAAATTTCCGTGCCATTAATACAAAGTATATCAGGAGATGATAACGAATTGCCTTCTAAAGACGCATTTGTATTTGCACCAATATCTTGATTACTCGTTAATGGGTTTAGATTACCATTGTAACCTAATTTATTATCATTGATAATATCAAAGTTTTCATGTAAAGAACCATTTTGATAATCCTGAGAACGTTGGTTTACGCCATCACTCATTTGATCATTACATGTTGGTGATGTTACATAACGGGGATAAAAGGGTAAATCAGCTTCAAGTGCGGAATAACTGTCCTTGCCGACGTGTGGATTGATAATAGCGCCCGCACTAGTATTAATATTTTTATCATTATTACTATTGTAATCATTAATATTATAATTTTTATCGTCATTATTAACCTCTGTATTATTATCATCTGTATCAGGTGCGTTTTTTTCCGGCGAAAAGGCTTGTACGGTCACCGTTGATTGTTCGCCCTGACCCCCGCTGCTGATAGGACTAAAACCACTGTCTATCGAGGTGGCAGCAAATATGCTAGAGATAGATGAAGTGGCATATTCTTCAGTATCATCCAGCTTCAAATGGCGCGTGGAAACGCCATTATTATCATAGTACTCAGTTTTCAATATCGGGAAAATGATGGATTTTGAAGTTTGCTCATCCATGGAATCGTCAAAAAAATCTTGATTAATTACATAATTAGAAATATCAGCAAGAGATGCCTCATTATAGTGCTTTAAATTATCCGGCGAGCTAGAAGTTTTAGGAGATTGGTATGCTGTATCTCTATTGCTGGATGATGAAGATTTAGGGTCGAAGGGCCCAGTCTGATTGGGGTGAACCGCGTCGGCCATGGTAGTAAGAACACTTATTTATAAAAGAGACAGACTAAAATTTAGGGTCGCCTGCTGCTATAATAATAGTCAGTATGCCTTTCAATCTGTATATATTGTGTGAATAATCCTGGAAAAAGAAAAGAAGAACAAAATAAGCGCCGATTATGCTTTTGGATATGCGACCCACAAAATATGTAAAACCAGCATTCCATATTGTAGGAGAATTCTCCCACATAGATTACTAAGGCTTCAAATCATCAATGCAGGCAGGTAACCAACTAAAGCCTCAATATTTATGATTATATATACTAATAATAAATAATAAATAAAGGAATCTTACGTACTTTTTGAAAATAAACAATTAATAATAATTTAGGTCGAAATAGAACAAACTGGCCATTTAGTATTGAATAAAAAATTAATAAGTAAAATACCAAAATTAAGATCTCTTAGTTTCACAAACGGAAGATACGAGAAATAATGAGAGATATATATAGTAGCAAAATGAGGCTATCTCGTTCTCCAATTTAATGGAGAAATAATATATGAAGTTTCAAATATTAGTTTCAGTTAAATAGATAAGATATTGATGGAAAATTGATAGAAAATTGATTAGAGATTGAGCTCTTTTGAGGGTTCAACTCTTATCTTCATGGAACACACATGAAGCCGATCAACTGATTAGAGAAATCTTTATGCAAGGGCCAGTAATAAAAAATAATTCCGGAAAAAAGAAAAGAAAGAAAGAAACGGTAGGATACACAAACACACACAACATAATATACATTTGCACATTTACACATGTCGAGTTTTGAAGTAAGTATAAATTATAAGGCTTCAAGTGATGTAAGTAGTATAAATTAACATATTATATGACATGAATATTATTATTTACATTACACAACTATTTGTATGAAGAGACTCGTCATCGTATCATTTCTAGAATTAAAAGGGGGTCCACAATTACAAATCTATTGATATAATATTTTGATAATAATATTAAAAATAATATCATATTCAGATTCAAAGCCAAGTTTAAGTGAACTTGTTAAATAATAAAGCAGTTTCTAATGTGCATTATCACCACATGTATTGGTGGTAAAAAGACTTTGATATTATCAGGCTGTCGCACACAATGTTTTTTGTCAAACATTGTGTTCTGCGTCAAAGCCTCGGGATTATCAGACACCCACAAATAAACTTGGTTGCTAATATTTTCGGGATTAAGAAACGAGGGTAAATAAAGCCGCCATTGATATCGTGGAGTGTTTTCACAAAATGTTTTTTGTCGGGACAATGGTGATGCATGGTCTGTTTCGTAAATCACAGGGGTATTGTAAGACCAAAATGAGGGCACTCAGATCTGCGAAGGAGTGGGATAATGTTATTAATATCAGATAAAAGATAGATAGAAAATGTATAATATAAATTAGGAGATATAATTCAAGCAATAGAGAAGTGATACCCTCATCCTAAGGTAAGAATAAGGGAATCTTTGATTCCCTCGCCTGGATCTTTCTGAGCTGTTAAACGGTGATAGAGTAACAGATCAGAGGAATATAAATACCAGTTATTTATTCCAATACGTGTTTGTTACTTGTTTTAATTAAATAGTTAATTCATAGCGCCTGAACTACACACACTGCTAATCCATCACTCTTTTTTGTTTTATGTCCAATTCTGACATATATATCAGCTCACCTCCTCGTCCTGATCCTACTCTCATTCTAATGTAAACTTTAATCCAGTCCTTACAAACAGTATTCAAGCCTGACTTAGCTACATGCAACAACATACATTCTAACACCAATTAACCGTGCACTATTGATTTTCAAATCTTTACTAAATAAAATGAGCAATAATATGATTTTTTAGAAGTAATTTATTTATGGTTTAGTAATTTAAACTAGTTTAATATAAGAAAAACATCCGAGAACAAAAATTGACTCTGACTTTAACCATTTTACCGTTTTAGATAATTCAAGCTAAAATGTTCTGATACTATCTATGAACTCAACATGATGGGCTTAAATAAACATCGTTTAACGGTACTTGACGAAACCAATGTCAGCAGCCTTTTCACGGAAAGATTGTCTGCAAAGGTTGATACCGTACTTTCTGATGAGAGCGTTACGGTTGTTAGTGATACGACTATATTAAAGTTAGTATTTGAATTGGATATTAGAAATATGTAAAAGCGTCTTCCGATTGTCATGCTAAGCAAAACTAGCGTAATATTGAATTTCGTACTTACCACTGACGGGAACCCTTACCGTAGTTTCTGGGGTGGGAGAACCAAACGTTTTCGTGAGCCATGATTACTATAAAAATTAAACAGTTAGAGGATATTCTAGTTGAATGAACCGTTAGCTGATCTAATATGAATTCGAAGAAGAGAACAGCCCCTTATAGCGTACAAAAATATTCCGAGCTAAGATCGAGCTTGGAATTCAAGTCTTGAGCAATATCAAAAGAAGCCAGCGAAACTAACACATAATCAACACCAAGAACCAGCGATAGAGTCCAGACTTTAATTCCCAGAGACTAATATTAGCTTAGGTCTATACACTTTTCGAGGACCAATAAACCACTCCACCATAAAGGGTCTCAAGAACAAACGTTCGGGTTTTCCTTGACAGGTAACAAAGCAGGTTCAGATTAATTATTTTTGCACGACTCAGGGCATTCTACTAAATCGATTCACTCAAATTCAAGACACAGGAATTTTGATCAGTATTTCGCGTACATACCTGTTTGTATATAGTGTGTCGACGGCGATGCTGGAGAAGTGAAAGGAACCGATCAAAACCTAGAAATTCCTGTTTGAGGTTTCTCCCACGCAAATTTTTAGTGAATTGTGATTTGGCTTGTGAGTTAGGGCTTAGCCCTAACTGTGCTGCGATCACTCAAATTCAGCATAAGTCTCCTAACGCTCCACCGCAACCGCTAGGGGCGGGATATGGCATAAGCGGCCAGGCGTCATGTAGCACACCACATTCCTGACTAAACAACGCATTACATAAGCGACGACGAAAATACTCACGAGAGATGCGGTGATCGAATCCAGGGCCAGTCGAAAGAGACGAGCTTCTGCAATTAGGTTCCGCGGCCGTTGGGCCTCGCCGAAATCGATTTTTTTTGTCGAACTCCCAAGACAGGTTTAGGGCTTTCGGACGTTATGCACCCTGTCGGGACTTATACTGAATATTTTTATCTTTTTGACTTTTTTTTTCGTTTTTTGTTTTTTGTTTTGGTTAGTTCACTTGGTTTTCTCTCTGATCTCATCTCAGGCTGGTGTTTTTTCAGTTAATCTCTACGATCTTTAAATCAGTCATCGCTATTAATAATGTCCGGTGCTAGTCATAGAGCTACGCTGCGTAGAAACCACAAATCTTTCAAGTCAAAGCACGCTTCTAAGAGTGCTGTCAAGACTAAGAATAAAGGTAAAATTGAAAAGGAATCCAGTGGTAACGGCAAGCCTTATGTGGCCTCTAAGAATGACCGTCGTAACACGGCTAAGCAAATCAAATCGCAGAAGGTTGTCGAGGTTGCAATCAACCGTAGGCTCTTTGATGGTAGACATGGTGCCCCCAAGATTATTGCCGTTGTCCCTCTTTCAACTGATATCAATCCTGAACAGATTGTTCGTGATTTGAATGCTTCGGTCGAAGTTAACGTTGAAAATGTTGCCAACCCTGGTATTACCACTGTTCGTGTCGATCGTTTCAAGCAATCTCTTCAGTATATTATCCCCCCTCGTAATTTTATGGCCATTCTTGACGCCTGTAAAGTTGCTGATTTCGTTATTTTTGCGCTTTCGTCTGTCCAAGAAGTTGACGAATTTGGTGAATTATGTATCCGTTCCATTGAATCTCAAGGTGTTTCATCGGTTACTGCAGTTATCAGTAATTTAAACGAAATTTCTGGTGCCAAGCGTCAATATGATGTTAAGGGTTCCTTGTTAAGTTACTTCACTCATTTCTTCCCCGCCGAAGATAAGATTTACGCTACAGATATACCCCAAGACGCTCTTAACATTACTCGTTCGTTATGTCAACGTTTTCCCAAGGGTATTCACTGGAGAGACAGCAGATCATATATCTTAGCTGACAATGTTACCTACGAGGCTTCCACCACAGAAGATGCCTCTAATGGCTTAGTTGTGGTCGAAGGTGTTATCAGAGGTAGAGGTATGAACTCTAACCGTTTGGTGCATATTCCCGGATTTGGCGATTATCAGGTCGAAAAGATTACCAAGCAAGTAATCAATGATATGGCTATGGACGATGAAAGTGAAATTTTGGCTCGTCCTGATAACACTCAAGAATCCCTTGATGAACTTGCTCCTTTGGAAATCAACATGTCCGAGGATGAATACGATAATGAAGAAGAATTTAGAGGTTTCGAAGATATTGACAACGCTGATAACGGTATTAGATTAGATAGTCATCATTATTTCCGTGATCATGATAAGGAAGCCTTTGCCAACAAGTGGAAGACGCGTAAGCTTCCCAAGGGTATGTCCGAATACCAAGCCAGATGGTTGGTTGATGATGATCAATTCAGTGACGATGACGAAACTACTACTAATAATGAAAACGACGATGATGATATGATTATGGGTGAGAATGGTGAAGATGGATTCGGTGAAGCTAGAGCTGCTAATACCGAATATGCCGTTACCGAAGCCGGTGATTTACAAAGTGAAGTTCACATGGATTTGAGTCAAGAAGAGGAAGAAAGACAATTTAAGCTTTTCAGACAACGTGAACGTGAAGATCTCGAATTCCCAGATGAAATTGAAATCGACCCTAAGGTGAGTGCCAGAGAAAGATTCCATCGTTATAGAGGTTTAAAGAATCTTAGAAGTTGTTCTTGGGATGCTAACGAGAATGATCCTCGTGCTCCTGAACAATGGCAAAGATTAGCTAAGTTCACCAACTACCACGGTACCAAGAATAAGGTCATGAAGAACGCAATTGTGGAAGCTCAAGTTCAAGCTGGTACTAGAGTCCGTGTTTATATTAGAGCCCCCCAAGAGGTTGTCAACTCTTTCATTCCTGCTTCACCCTTTGTGGTTTACGGTTTACTTGAACATGAACATAAGCAAGCCGCCATTAATATTACCATTAATGCCAGTACTGAATACGAAACTCCCATCAAGACCAAAGATACCCTTATTCTTCAACTTGGTCCCAAGAGACTCGTTATCAATCCTTTGTTCTCACAAGCTGGTAATGCGGGTAACGGTGTTTACAAATACGAAAGATACTTACAAAGAGGTCGTGCTTCTGTTGCTACAGTAATGGGTCCCGTCATGTTTGGTAACGTGCCTGCGCTTTACTTCAAGCAAAACGGTGATAGGCTCGAAATGGTTGGTACCGGCTCCTTCCTTGACACTAACCACAGTCGTGTCTTGGCCAAGAGAGTCGTTCTTACCGGTCATCCCTTCAAGATCCACAAGCGTTTGGTTACCATTAGATACATGTTCTTCAGCGCCGAAGATATCGCTTGGTTCAAGGCTGTGCCCTTGTTTACCAAGATGGGTAAATCTGGTTTTATCAAGGAAAGTTTGGGTACCCATGGTTACTTTAAGGCTACCTTCGATGGTAAGATCGATGCTCAAGATACTATTGCTATGGCTTTGTATAAGAGAGTTTGGCCTCGCCCTTCAAGCTTATGGAATGGTGCTTTATAAACTTAACTCAATTACTCACATACTTCATTAATAATTATTCATATTTCGTTTTTTTCCTACACTGTTTCCATTTCTTTATCTTTTTAATACCTTTTTCATTCTTTTTATTTTCATATTTTTGTATTGTATTTTAATGGTTATTTGGTATTTATTTTGTGTCTCGTTTACATAGATTTCGCATTATAATTAAACTTTCTTTATTAAACTGAATTTATACTCACATTTCTAGCAGACGTAAAAACAAATCAGATAAAACACAAAAAGATAGCTAGTAATTTATAATTATTACTTTGAACACATGAACTCAGAAAGTTCCTTGACAGGACTGGGATCATTGCTAAATTCTAAGGAGGACTTGTATTTGTTAAGATCTTCAATGAGCGATCCCTCAGGGTAGGATGACTTGTAATTGTCATCAAGAATGGTTTGTAAGTACGCAACGGCACCAGCTTGTTGCTCTTCAGTAAACTTAATATTCTCAGTTTCGTTAACCTTCTTGGCGATAGCCTCAACAATTTCAGCCACATGGTCCTTACACTTACCTTCAAACTCCTTCACAGCGTTACTGATATCGTTACCAGCAACTTCAAGGTCAATTTCAAAGAAATAGGCTAATAACCCGCTTTCAATCAGTTTTTCCGATGTTTGGACAGTAGGATGTTGTGATTGAAGATGCACGACCAACTTGGATCTCGTTTTAGACTTGGGAGACACTTTAGATAAGAAAAAACTCAAGATATCATCACGGGTGAGTAAGTTCAATTCTTCCACATCGATTTCGTGTTGTAAGAAATCGTAGTATCCAGATTGAATATGATTCCAGAATCTAGCATGTTCTTCCGATAAATTCTTCTTCTTTTCAAGTCGTTTAGCAACTAAACTTTCAACATGAGTCTTGAACTCTTCTTCAGTTTGAGTTCTAAGAATCTTTTCGAGCTTATTAAGGAATGCATCAATACGCTCTTCCAGATAGTCAGTAGTACGTTCACTTTGGATCAAGACACGGTACAGTAGTGTAGTTCTAGTGGTTCGAACACCACTGAAAACAACATAACCAAGTTGTTCCTTAGTTCTGAGCTGGTTGAAGGCAGGCTCTTGACCAATTTGACCCAGAAGTTCAACTAAAGCTCTATCACGCTTTTGATCAATACTACCGGTTTGAACCATATAATCAATACAACTATTAATATTCTTTTCGTCCTTTAAGGGAACATTAATATATTGACTTGATTCTGGGGGAAGAATCAATGATCTGCTCGGGAAAGGTCCCTCCAAACCCTTGGGCGACAAAGTACTGTTAACAATTTCAGCAAACGCAATGGCATCATCTTCAGAAAGATTACCATGAATAAGAGATTCAATAGAAAATTCCTTCCAAAAGTTCAATACGAACTCTTCCATTTTTTCAAAAGTTAATTCATCAACTGCTGCAGCGGACTCCTCAATACTCCAAACGTTTTCATTCAATAAGTGACTGCTGTAATGACCAATTTGGTTATAGGGAACGCCGTAACCGAAATTCTTGTACTTCTTCTGACTCTTCTCTCTAAGAATGGAGAATCTTTCGGCATCAACCTTAAAGTTAACAAACTTTTCCAAGATCTTCTTGAGAAGAATAGACATCTTGTGATTATAGCCATTCAAAGCGACGTGGATACCATAACGAGAAAGTGAAACACTGTATCTCAAACCAGCAATTTCTGCATCATAAGCGAATTCAACAAGAACATCATTAATGAGGTCAACAAACAATGAAGACTTAACGGCATTAGCGGGGGAAATATGAGCAGCGGGAAGCTTGATATTAATGGTGGAGTAAGCCTTAGGAACCCAAAAACGATCATCCTTTTTGTGCCATAAAAGGTGAGTCTTGTTCTCTTCGAGAACTAATGAAGGCCTTTTCAAAGGTTCCTCGATTTCTTTAACGGCAACTTCAAAGTTAGTTGGAATAAATTCGTTAGGTAAAGGAATATGTAACTCCTCATTAAGGCTACAATCCTTCAACTTTTGGTAAAACTCAGCATCAAGATCTTGCATACTGTATTCAGTACCGTACCACTTTTCCTTTTGGTCAAGACCAGTTAATTCCTGACCAACAAGAACAGCAAAGAAGTTATCAGGAGTAAAACAACCAATAAATTCTTCAAGTTTACTAGGGTCATACTTTCTCATCAAAGAAGTACTGAGAAGGAACTCTCTAGGTAAATTTCTTTGCATAACGGCAGAAAGACGTGAAGCAGTCGACGAAGCCCCGGACTTTTGGCTGAATTTGAAATTGGCATCAGCAACATCCCTTAACTCTTCAAAAATCCATTCTTGAGGAGGGGTCTGGGATAGTAACTTGAGGAATTGGAAAATATTGAAAATGATTTCTTCGTAATGGCCAATACCATTATCAGTCAAATCCAAATTAATGGCAAATATATCAGTACCCTTAGATAAATGCATTGAACCGGCAGAAAGACTGTTAACCCAACCCTTCTTCTTGAGATAAAAAAGCAAGGATCCAGGACCTTCATGGCCAATTAAATGAGAGAAATAATGTGTCGAACGTGTATCGTAATCAATATATTGATCAGGGACGGGGAAGTTTAACTCAAGAGTCTTAACATCCATAACGGGCTTAGCCTTAACAAATTTCTTCAATTCCTTAGGAGTAAAGGGAGAAACACTATAAGATGGCTTGGGCTTGCTGGAGTTCTTAACATCGGAAAACATGGAGACAACCCATTGCTCTAAGGTATCTAAACTCTCTCGGCCGAGAACAACCAATTTCATGACGTTGGCTGAATAGCGTTCGCCATGGAATTTTAGAAGCTCATCTCTGACATCAATGCCCTTGGATGTAGGGTCAGTATGAAGAGTTTCATAATTACCGGTAGAGAAGCTATTGTATGGATGCTCAGGGTTGGCCATTGATTTTTCTAATTGATATAATCGCCACATATCATTCTGTAAATTTTTCTTATTCTCGGAATCAACGGCTCTAATTTCTCTTTCCTTACAGTCAGGAGAAAAGAGAGGAGCAATAAAGAATTGGGCAAATCGGTCCAGTGCACCTTCAAGGTACTCGTGGGCCACCTCGAAATAGTAGTTAGTGTCGTCAGAGGAAGTATACGCATTGGAGTAACCGGAATGTTCCGACAAATATTGACTATAATCATTCTCTTGGGGATACTTGACAGTACCCATGAACAAAAGGTGCTCACAGAAGTGAGCCAAACCGGGCAAGGCAGGGGGGTCGGCGAACGAACCAACGTTTACATCAAGCGCAGCCGAGGACTTATCAGTATCAGGGTCGTGAATGACCAAAACTTCTAAATCATTGGCCAGCTTAATAACACGGTATTTTCTGTCATCGACAATAGGGTGCTCAATGTCGGAGGCGATAATCACAGCCGCGGAAGATGATAAAGACATGGTCGTGGAGTGTACTAAAGAAAAGAGCAAAGTGGTGACGAAGGAAGAGGTTAGAAGCGGCGGAAAATTGACTTAGTAATAGCACAGCGTCGAGATGAGGTCTAGTTCGATTCAGCAATAGGGACTACTCACGAATAATTGGAGGAACCCGAAAAATTGGTAATAGAGGTAAGAAAGACAACAATGCTAAGAAGAAACCAGCAAAGCACTGTATCATCCAACTGTGGCCAAAGGAAATATAATAGTAGAGGCCGTATTCCAAAAGGATCTTGTTTGGACCGTTTGCTCCATCTTCAACCGCCTCATCAGCACCTTCGAATTTCCTGCATCGCCGTTTGGGAGATAGCGTTTTTAATCGCATCTGTGATTTTCACCTTCTATTAACGTTGAAGCGGTAACGTAATAATTAAATATATATTTATACATTTATACATTCATATATTTGTCGAAAAATGTCGCAAAGAATGAGCTTTTTGGACATGCCTGCCCCGGCGGGGTACGTTCCAGGCTTAGGTCGTGGTGCGATGGGGTTTACCACCCGATCCGATGTTGGGCCTGGTCGTGCTAGTTTCACCGATGATGTCCTGAAGACCGCCTTGGGTGGCGAAGACGCCAATGGCGAAGAAACCGACAGATTTAAAGATTCCGAAAATGAGGAGGGTTTACTCGCACGTGGAGGAAATGACGCTGGAGATGATGAAGCTGATCTGATTTATGATCAAATTGAAGAGAGAATGGGCGAACGTCGTAAAGAACAAAGATTGTCCCGTGAACTGAAAGAAAAGGAAGAATTTGAACGGTTAAATCCTAAAATTTCAACTCAGTTCTCTAATCTGAAACGAGCCTTATCTCATATTAGCGATGAACAATGGGCCAATCTTCCCGAGGTCGGTGATCTTACTAAGCGGAATAAACGTCTTCGACAAGAAAACAATGAACAAAGATATTACGCTGTCCCCGACTCTTTGCTGGCAGGTGCTGCTGACCAGGGTCAAATGAACACATCAATAGATGTGAATGACAGCAACGGAACGGGATCAGACGGCACATTTACTGATTTCAACACAATTTCAGCGGCTAAAAGTAAATTTCTTAGCCTTAGCTTAGGGCATGCTGACGGCAGTATAGGAGGTACTGAATCGACTATTGATCCAAAAGGTTACCTCACATCATTAGAAAATGCGTCTCACTTCTCGGGCTCCTTCACCGATATGAAGCGTGCTAAAGAGCTTTTACAATCGCTTTGTAAGACCAATCCTAATACACCCAACTCTTGGATTGCCTTAGCTAGATGTGAGGAAGCTCTTAAACAATTTTCAAAGGCCCGTAAGGTAATCCAACAAGGCTGTGATAATTGTCCCAAGAATGAAGATTTATGGCTTGAAAACATGCGACTGAATGATCACAAAACAACCAAGATAGTGGTTTCAAATGCTATTAAGAATTTGCCTAATAGTGTGAAGTTATGGATGGAAGCTTGCCGTTTGGAAAACGATCCTATGTCTAAAAAGGTTGTTCTTCGTAAAGCTCTTGAAAAAAACCCTCATAATGTCACCCTTTGGAAAGAGGCAGTGAATTTAGAGGAAGATCAAGAAGATGCCAGAAAATTGTTAGAAAGCGCTGTTGAGTTTGTACCTCTATCGGTTGAACTCTGGCTAGCACTGGCACATGTTGAAACGCCAGATAAGGCGAAAAAGATTTTAAACAAGGCCAGAAAGACAATAAGAGTTTCATACGAAATTTGGGTGGCAGCTGCTCGATTAGAAGAACAAACAAACGCCAAGGGATCTCAAATAGATAAAATTATCACCCGTGGTATCAAAGAGTTAAAACAAGAAGGTGGTACCTTGAAACGTGATCAATGGATCGCCGAAGCCGAAAAATGCGAAGAAGAAGGTGCCATATTAACTTGTCACGCTATTATTAAGGCATCGATTGGATTAGATCTGGATGACACAGACAAAGAGGCTAGATGGCAAGAAGACGGCCAAGATTCAACTAAGAGAGGAAAATTCGAAACTTCCAGAGCTATTTATCAATTTGCTCTAGAAAATTTCCCGCAAAATGTCGATTTTTGGCGAGCCTACGCTGAACTGGAAAAAAATCACGGTACTAAGGACTTATTGTGGAATGTACTTGAAAAATCAGTGGTAACTTGCCCCAGTGCCGAATTTCTTTGGCTTATGTATGCCAAGGAGAAATGGCTGGATGGTGATGTGGCTGGCGCTAGAGTTATTTTAGGCAGAGCCTTTGAAAGTAATCCAAATAATGAAGATATTTGGCTTGCCGCTGTTAAACTTGAACACGAAAATAAAGAGTTTGACATGGCTAGACGACTCTTAAAACGCGCCAGAGTTGAAGCTGGTACAGCAAGAATATGGAGTAAATCTGTTGTTTTGGAACGTCATCAAAATAATTATACTGATGCACTAGCTCTAGTGACTGAAGGTTTACAGCAGTATCCCGAGTATGATAAGCTTTGGATGCAAAAGGGCCAGATTTACATGGCGCTGAATAAGATTAACGATGCAAGAGAAGCCTTTGTTATTGGTACCCGATCTTGTCCTAAATCTATTCCCCTTTGGCTTTTACTTTCCAAGCTTGAGGAAACACAAAATATGATAATCAAGTCCCGTTCAATACTGGATAGGGCTTCGTTAGTTAATGAAAAGAACAGTATACTATGGGTAGAACGTATTAGACTTGAGAAACGCAGTAATAATCTTGCGCAAGCCCAGACCCTTATTTCAAAGGCTCTTCAAGAATGCCCGACCAGTGGCATTATTTGGCGCGAAAGTATCTTAATGGAACCGGCCACAAAGCATAAATTAAAGGTGCGCGAAGCTATTTTAGCCTGTGGTAATGATCCATATCTTTTGGCAATTGCCGGTAAAAGTTTCTGGGACAGTGGCAAAAATGCTAAGGCTCAGAGTTGGTTTGAACGTGCGATTCAAGCTAACCCTGATATCGGTGACATGTGGGCCTGGTTGTATAAGTTTATGTTGAAAACTGGGGCAAGCCCTGAGGACCTCAATAGCTTCTCTAAAAAATGTCAAGATGCTGATCCTCATCATGGTGAATGTTGGACCCTGGTAACTAAGAATTTAAATAACTCGGGAAAATCTACGGAAGATCACCTAAAACATACCGCAGATATCTTAGATTAATATTAATATATGTATATTATTTATATCGATAGCCTTCATCAAAATGGCCTTTACCAAATTATGTACTACATATATCCTAATTTGTTTTAAAGTTTTATTACATCTTATAATCAAGGTATCATAAACATTTTAACATAAACTATATGCTTTAATTATTTACCTTTTATCCTTCAGCATTGCTACGATAACAAAATTCCTAAGCAAAATTCTATTGTATACTATACCTAGCTTATTTAATATACTTGAAAGAATAAGTGTTTTAGAACATTACCAGCTGTATTAACCAAGAAGTCTTGGAGATATTTACAAGAACAGAGAGATAAAGAGCAACTTGTAATAACAGTAAGCTGACATAAAAAAATGGAAACCCCAAAAATGTCACCACAATAAAAATAAATTCTCTAAATGAATAATTAAAAGATAGAAGAGATAAACGCGCATAGGTGAAAATCGGTATAGTCCGATCTAACTAGTTGCATAAATTTAGCTCCTTGATGATTCTTCAGACGCCTTCTTTTCAAGGGCAGATCTAGCCAAAGCAGCCTTTTCTTTTCTGGCAGTAGATTCAGCATCTCTTCTTTCTAGTTCTTCGATCCATAATCTTTCTCTGACCTTAGCCTTTTCGAAATCAAGTTGATCTTGCGTCTTCTTTTCCTTCTTTTCCTTATCCATGTACCAACCGCCAATAACAAGCGATAAAATTGTGAAACCCTGGAACCCAACACGGTATTTGAACATCTTATTGGCCTGTTGTCTGTTGCCCGATCTAACAGCACGAGCTGACATGATAAGAGCACCACAAGTCAGTAAGACACCAGCCGGAACTAAAGGTTCTTCCTTACAGTGTTCAACAACACGTTCAATGTAGTTGATTTCGCTAAGAGAAAAACAACAGTTAGACTTTAAAACATGAAGACTAATAAATATAATATCAACTTACTTATCTATTTGGTCGTCGAAAGATGATGGCACGGACATGATTAATGTTTTAGTCTATTATGATTATAAAAATATAGTTGATGTTAAATGAGCAAATTCAGGGTGCAGAAGGTTGGGAGATTCTTACACGCCTATATACGGTATTGTGGTTCGATAGGCACATATAGGCTTTATTCAGATCATCCAATAAATGCTGTGAGAATGCGCTACAATTAATTCTGTACATCTGAATATAACAAGAGCTTGGATATTATGATTACTTTATAATATTTATTAATAGAAATGAACTTGTTAACAAATAATTTGGTCGAAGAGTCTACTTTAGATTTATGCACGGAGAGCATGGGACGAACAGAAATAATTTATATATGATAAATATTGATACACGAGAAGCCAAGATTTAATTATTTGGAACTCAGAAGAATGCTGGAATTAACCTGTAGTTTACTGTACTTTGACGGAAACCAACAGGACTTAGTTAGCGAAAATAAACTCCTTTAATTCGGAATAAGCTCTGTCAAGGTCGTCATTAACGATGATTTGGTCGTGAGCACCATCTTCTTGGGAGTATTCTAACTCAGCGATAGCAGCTTCAAGTCTCTTCTGTAAACTATCTTCGGTCTCAGTGCCTCTACCAGTAAGTCTCTCCTTAAGGGCCTCGACATTGGGGGGAGCGATGAAAAGGAATCTGGCATTGAGGTCAGTGTTCTTGACGGACTTAACACCTTGCATATCGATATCCAAAATACATTGCTTCATTTGCTTTTCAGAAACATCCTTAACAGCAGCAATCGAAGTACCGTAGTAGTTACCAGAGAACTGGGCCCATTCAATGAAGGCCTTTTCGTCAATAAGACCCTTGAAGTTATCAACGGTTACAAAATGGTAGTCCTTTCCGTCTTGTTCACCAGCACGGGGGCCACGGGTGGTATCTAGAGAAAACCAAACCAGAATGAGAGAGCGAGAGCGGTTAGTATGCCAAGAAATAATAAAGATAAGCTTCAATGTAAGGCGGCAGAAAAAAAAATTAACATACGAGAGACGGAGAAACCAAAGTTATCGGGAAACTCAGCAAAAAGCCTCTTTAACAAGGTGGACTTGCCGGTACCACTGGGGCCAGATAACACAATAGGACGAGACATTTGACGAGCTTGGGTTAGAATATACCGGACCAAAGTTGGAAGTTCTCTCTACGATCCACCATCTTTCAGATCCGTTTGCAATTTGTTCTGGAATCCGAACATAAAACATGTGGAGATGCGCAGCCGGGTAAACCAAATCTCATTGCAATGGCGGTTGCCCGATCAACGGCTAATCGCAGGCCCGACGCCGCTGATCTTCATATCGCGGGATCTTCATATCATATATCATATCGCGGGATCATCAGATAGTAAGTAGCGGTTTTTGCCCAAGGAAGAGACAAGGTAATCATCGTGAATATACACACATATACGTATAATCGAGATGTACATGGATATTTCGATTCCTACAGTTTCAGACACCTCGCCCACTCAATACTGCATAGAGGTTAATCTCAAGGGCCAGAATTTCACTCCAGAGTCCCGCGCCACTTATGTTCTGAGGAAACGATACAATGATTTCGTTGTCCTAGTAGCCGCCTTGGAGAAGGAAATAGGCGCAGAGTTGCCCATAACCCTACCGGGTAAAAAGTGGATCGGTAAGCACGATCAGGAATTTTTGGAGGCTCGACGCCGCGGGCTTGAGCTGTTTTTACGACGATTAACTAAAATTGACGAATTCACAACCGGCGATGTACTCAAATCCTTTTTAGAAGTCTCCAAGCATGCTACCAGTGCGAAATCTGATCTGTATAGCTCCGACAAAGACATAACTGGTAAGGATGTTGATGATTGGTCCAGCCAGCTGGAGTCCGTACAATCACTTTTGCGCGAGGCCAGAATGTCATCAGGAGTGGAGGAAAGAAAACTACGAGTGGCTGCTCAGGCTAAATTAAGGTTGATTGACACCATGTTATCACAATACGGGCCAGTAAATTTGGGTGATGGAGAGTACCGCCGAAGGAAGGATATAATTAATGATTTAGTTCGTCAATGCGACCTGTATAATAATCCAGTCACCTCCCACATAGTCGATAAAGAACATACAACCCATGGACAAGCTGGCGGCGTAAACATCGGGAACAACAGTTCCCTATTTTCAGGTACTTCTGGCAATAAACGCGGGTCATCTCGAGTCTTGGGCATCCCAAAGGAGACGGATCATACCAGACAATTGGACAATCAAGGAATTTTTCAATTACAGCAAGATGATATGAGCGAGCAGGAATCTGTTTTAAAGACCTTGAGACAGACTATTCAGCGACAGAGGGCCATGGGCGAAAATATAAGAGAAGAACTAGACTTGCAGTCTGATCTTTTGACTGAACTGGAAGGTACAGTCCAGGCAACGGGATCGAAGGTGAAAACCGCCCGCAGACAAGTCAACAAGTTTACATGATGAGAAAACAACAAAAAAGGAAGGTTTCTGTATATAATTAATTTAAAATAAGTGGTCCATAATGTTCAAGCCAAGAGGACCGTAATACTAAATATAAAAACCATAAGATCAATCAAGGCTTTGTGGGCAAGATTATATGCCCTTTGCCTTTTCATTCTTAAACAGGAATCACCACAACAACCCAGCCACCCAATCCCTAGTTACTACTATATCCATTTATTGAAAAGCAAAAGCATAATGTTTATTTACATCCACAGCAATGAATCTCCTAGTGAAATAGTCAACGACGGCCATCGTTGAGGCCCCTTGGTTTCACATTCGCATTCACCTTTGTCCCGCCGCAAACAGAATCTTCGTCTGGCGCAGGCCCAAACCGCCAATCTGGGACTTTTCACCCAGGTTCCCAAGGCATACTAAATAAAATTGGTCTCCGATAATCACTAAGCAGGCGAGACATAGGTTTTCTTCGTTGCGTAGTGCGTTCTTTCAGTTTTATTCTCCATTCATACTCTATTTTGAATCAAACCAGAGGGTCTTTGTATATTACTATATTGAAAAGGTTACAATAAACAATACGTCGCCATCCTTTCTGTTATACTTTAGTGCTGTCTTTTAATCAACTGCACCTAAACCCTTCAGAGCATTACTATATATACATATATAACAAAAATGACTGGCTCTCCTCATGACGGTCGTATCGGCCACCTCACCCCCGAACAGGAACTAAGGTTAAAGGAAATGTGGGCCCACATGCTTGCCGTTTCCGATACTTTACCTGAGTCAGGTACATCAACCCCCAGTGCCTCTGCCGCTGGTGAAACCTCGAGGATAAAGGGATTTTTCAAAAGAGGAAAACAAGAGGACCCCAAGGTTCCCAATGGTTCTAACTTCAATATCGCTACTGTATTAGGAAATTTAAAGCAAGAAGAAATGATGTCAGCCTTTTGGGATATGTTGAGAGGTGATAATCCCGATAACCTGGTCTTACGTTTCCTTAGAGCTCGTAAGTGGGACGTGCCTAAGGCTATTGAAATGCTTTGCAACACTATGCGTTGGCGTTTAAAGGAATTCGACGTTGAAGAGATCTTCCACCAAGGTGAAGCCAGGGCTATCAAGGATGGGAATGATGAATTTCTTTTACAGTTAGAATCTGGTAAATGTAGAATCAGAGGTAAAGATAAGCATAATAGACCTATCTTTACCATTAAGCCCTGTTTCCATGACCCCAAGTTACAAGGTGAAAAGGCCATGGAAGAATTCACCATTTACGTCATTGAAAACGCCAGACTTACTCTCAAAGATCCTGTTGATACAGCTACTATCATCTTCGATTTATCTAAGTTCTCATTATCCAACATGGACTATCCTCCTATCAAGTTTATGATTGGGTGTTTTGAAGCCCATTACCCTGAATGCTTAGGTGCTTTGCTTATTTATAAGGCACCATTTATTTTCCAAGGTATCTGGAACGTCATTAAGAACTGGTTAGACCCTGTTGTTGCTGCTAAGATCAATTTTGTCCGTAATAAGGAAGATCTTAATAAGTATATTGATGACAATAACTTGGAAGTAGACATGGGTGGTAACGATGACTATGAGTATAAATATGTCAAATCTGTTGACGGTGAAAATGATAAGATGAAGGACACAGAAACTCGCGACAAGTTAATGGAGACCAGAAAGGCATTGTTGGAACAGTTCAAATCAGCTACTATTGATTGGATTAAATCAGTCCACAAAACTGAGAGCGATGAAGCTGCTAGAGCCAAGGCTGCCGTAGCTGTCGAATTGAGAAAGAATTTTTGGCAAGTCGACCCTTACGTTCGTTGTAGAACACTTTATGACAGAATTGGCCTCATCAAGGCTGATTAATCTATTAGCTCGTTGTTTCTTGGTTTCTTCCCAGATACTAGAAAGGCCATATTTTTTTACAAAAATGTCCTTGTTTTCTACTTAAACCACTAAAAATATAGATTTTTTAGACTCTAAACTCTAAAATATTATTTCTTATTTCTTATTTCTTATTTTTTAGGTTAAAGAAATGTTAATTTTTGTAGCTATGTAAATAATAGACAATCTGCCATTGCTTGACCTCACCACCTACCATCCAGTTTACCTCCCATTGGGGTTCATGTAATATGCGACATGTTATCAACAAAGCTTCTTTTCAAGTAGAGATTAGAACAAGACCAAATTAAGTCAAATGAATATTTGAATACTGATAAATGACAATGAAAATGAATATAGAAATAGAAGAAATAAAGCTACGAAGGGAGCAAATATCGCAAGCTATTCATAGAATATCACTAGGTGAGTGGTCAATTGCACTTTCTTTCGAGACTGATTCTTAATAACATTTTATCGTTATTCTAAAGTAATTAGCTCAACTAACCAAGCCCCATCTTCATCTAAAAATTATTTTTAGCAAGAGAGACCAGACTACCTAGAGAAGAAATTGATATCTGTTATCGAACGATTCGAAACTATTCCCCTTTGTACGGCTTGTCCACATCTAACCTAAAGTCACTAATTCAGACATTTACACACCCATCAACGAAATTACCAATCGGTGCAATAAACAATATCATAAACTCATATTTAAACCCAAGAGAACTTATCCCGGATCAAATTGTTATCAAAATTATTTCGTCTTGTGGAACGGGTGCTGGCAAAGCTCATCTAGAGGTACAAAACCTTTTGTTAAGATGGCTCGTTATTGTGATGCCTTTTCTAGAGAACAAAAGGATCATCAATAAACTTTATGGAATAATCTTTGGTTTATTGAATATCGGAACCACCAGAGTATGGGTAATCTATTTGTTGTATAAATCCACCACAAGAGAGTTGGTAAGACCCTGGCGGGCGGACTACTTAAATGAGTTACGCGAGAAATATGGGGACGATCAACATGTTTTAGGATTATTATATCTCTATCATACATACTATAGTGGTCAGATTGAGCTAAATATTACCAGTAGGTTGAACTCCAATATCTTTGCAAATCCGGACCCTGATTACGAAAAAAGAATTGCCAATCTACAGATCAACCCCCCGAATGAACCACTGAATGACCAAACGACCTTGAACACAAACGATCGGCATTTCCAGACAAAAATAGTTTTAAAGAGACAAAGACAGATTATGCCCAATACTAGCTATGAAAATGCTAGATTAAATAAAGGCCACCCTACCTTGACGGATCTCAAACTATCGGCAGATAGAGTCTTGGATCTTAAGAATTTTGTTTATAAGCTAGAAAACATTGATATGCCTATGCAAATAGGTTCAGTCTTGAGAGAAATCGGTACTGTTACAAGGGTGCTAGTTAATCGAGGTGATTATGCTATTTGGAAAAGACTTAATATCTGGCTTACAGATGCACTTTGTGACCCTATTCTCTCACCAAAGGATCTTGAGTCACTATTGATATCTTCTTTAAACATTACAAGATACACTAAAGATCTCCTATTCCCCATTGAAGAATTTTTATACCAATATATACCTCTATGGAATGGTGAAGATTACTCTGAAGTAATATGGTGCCTGCTCTGTTTTATTCCTTCCAACAATACTGATAGGCTTCTTTTCAATATACTAGAACCATTGCTGAAATTAGTTACGCAGGATCGTAAGGATTCAGATCATTTAAGAGCGCGTTTTTTTAGATTTTCGACCGATTTATTGAGTTACTGGGATATCAGATATTCACCACTGCTAGGTAAAAAAGTGCACAATCCGGCATTAGAGGAGATTATGGCAGGCATCCAAACGCTTGTACAATTTGTTAACTCGGTGGCTATTTTAGCTTTACATCAATCAGATGATTCCGTTAAAGTTCAACACGATGTATTACTATTTCTTGAAGTTCTGAATCGCACCAGATTCGTCAGAGACCGACCGACAGCATTCCTGGTTTCACCGTCTCTCTACTATCGACTAATGTTTAGTTTATCATCATCTACATATTCCAGATTTTGTGGTGTAATATCCACACTAAAGCCCATAATCGCTGAATTTGCCAAAACTAATCCGGGTGATCCGGCGGTTGATTTTTTTAACTCTTTGGTAATGGACAACTGTAATATTCTTTGGAGAAATCGTGCTTTTAATTCTGAAGATACATCTTCTAGAGGTTGTGATCTCTACAGCGGATTTGTACAAGCAATTCAAACATTCATTGCCGAAAGCGCATCGGAGAATCTACAGACCTTATTCAATTTGAGTTATTCCCCACTATGGTCCCGAAAATGTGCGCTACACCTTCGTGTCATGGAAGATGCACACTCCGAATTCAGAGTAAGACATACTGGCCCCATATCCAGTCAAAGTTTAGCAAAACTTTCTCATAATGGCGGATTACAAATTAGTATACTAGATTTTAGAATCGACTTTCTGAAACAGTTAGATAATGAAGGATTCGTTGGTATTAGTGAATTTTTGTATTCTTCTATGAAAAATCTGATGTCAGCTAAAAAAACTTCGCTGTAAGTTATTTTTATTCTTATTATTACTTTATTATTTATCAAATATCAGGTTTAGTGTTTGTACGTACACAGTAATAGATATCCTTTCTAAAGTACAGTCTATTTACATAAAGGTTCTAATTGTATTTACAGATTACTTGATCAAACAAGTACAAAGCTAATGGTAGCACGTCCAGGGGGGACAATCACTTTCTTGATTGTCTTTCCAAGAATAAATTTCTTACCTTCTTCAGTTGCACATACCAGATCGACAAACTTGCTGTGATCTGAATAAAGCTCCTTGGTACCGACGAAAACAAATCTCATCTTACCATTAACGAATACGTTGAATTTGATATCAACTGGTTCACATATTTCTTCAGCACGAGGCCAGCTTTGAGTATAGACGGAAGTCCATTTTTCACCACTAGATGCCAGAATTTTTTCCCAACATTCTTCAGCCGTAGATGGTGTAACTGGGGCCATAAGTCTGATCAATCGCTTGTAGGATTCCAAAATAATGTTACTAGATACCTTCTTAGATTTCTGGGCTGCGAGGATAGTGTTAGTCAAAATCATGTAATTGGAAATAACAGTGTTCATTGAGTAGACATCCTCCATAGAATTAGAAATCAATGTCACTTGAGTTTGGACTGCATTCCATAAATCAAGTTCCCCCGTTCTCAGATCCTTCTTATCAAAAGGAGCCAAAATATTCTCTTTATTGACAGTTATTTCAGAGCATAAGGAATCACCCAGAGTCAAGACCCTTGTTAACCATCTCTCAATACCTACTATCTTAGATTCATCCCAACTGAGAACATCTGCAACTGGAGCCTGGAAAATAATATGGGCCCTAGTAGCATCAGCACCGTATTTGACAATACAGTCACCAGGATCAGAACCATTGTACTTAGACTTGGACATCTTTTCATAGGTAATAACAGCAGGCTTTCCAGAAGAAATCGACTTAGGATTACTAGGATCACTCAAGTCTCTCTCTTCAGGTTTTAAAAATCTACCAGTATCAGCATCATTGTATGTTTTACCGTGCACCATACCTTGTGTGATTAAGCGACGAATAGGTTCCCCGGCAAGATCACCACCGGACCATAAGCCTTGCGAGGCCAAGAATTTAGAAATGAAACGGGCGTAGAGTAAATGTAAGATTGCATGTTCAACACCACCAATATATATATCCACAGGCATTAAGGCCGAAGCAGCATCATAAGAAAAGATCTCCTGTTGATTTTTGGGGTCAGTATAACGGAAAAAGTACCACGAGGAGTCCATAAAAGTATCCATAGTATCAGTGTCACGACGGGCAGGTCCGCCACAACTAGGACATTCGGTATTTACAAACTCTTCAATCTGAGCCAAGGGATTACCGGAACCGCCCAGATTGCCGGTTTTAGGTAACAAAACAGGTAAATCTTCATCAGGCACGGGGACGATACCACATGAATCACAGTGAATCATGGGTATAGGAGCACCCCAAAATCTCTGCCTACTGATAAGCCAATCACGAATTTTCCATTCAGTAGTATGTTCACCATGTCCATCAGCAAGTAATTGGTCGACAATCTTCTTACCACCTTCAGCACTACTCAAGCCGGCGAAATGACCACATGAATCATTCAGGAAGCCATTTTTACCAGTAAAAATAGGGCCATCAACTGGGGTTTCAGGACTAACTACGACTTTAACTTGTTCATGGGGAGCATTCAATGTCCAGAATTCGTAATCTCTTTGATCATGACCGGGACATCCCATAACACAACCGCTACCATAGTCACTAATAACGTAAGGCGCAACAAAAACGGGGACATTAAATTGAGCAGGATTTAACGGGTTGCTCAAAACAAAATCTTTCAACTTATAACCAACCTTTGAATCTTGGGTCATTTCTTTAGCCTCTGCCAGGAAGGTAGCTAATTTAGGGTCAGACAAACTTGATTTTTTAACAATAGGATGATCTAAGGAAATAGCAATATACTGAACACCAAACAAGGTATCAGGCCGGGTGGTGAACACTTTAATATCAGTATAAGTTTCGTCTTTACTTAAGAAGGTAATTTCAGCACCGTCTGATTTACCGATCCAGTTCTTTTGCATAGTTTTAACCTTGGACGGCCAATCTTTCAAAAGTTTCAAATCGTCAAGTAACTCAGGAGCGAATTTAGTAATACCCAGAAACCATTGGTTTAACATTTTTTTCTCTACGATAGCACCTGATCTCCATGAACGGCCTTCGGCGTCTACTTGTTCGTTAGCTAAAACCGTCTTATCAACGGGATCCCAGTTAACCAAAGCTTCTTTTCTATAAGCATAGCCAGCATTGTAAAGCAGAGTGAAAAGCTTCTGCGTCCACTTGTAATATTCGGGTGAACATGATACGACTTCTCTTTCCCAATCGAAATCGGCCAACATCTGATTCATCTGTTCTTTCATTTTCCCAATATTATCGACAGTCCAGATACTAGGGTCAATCTTTCTTTCGATAGCGGCATTTTCGGCAGGTAGCCCAAAAGCATCCCATCCCATAGCATGTACGACATTTAAGCCATTCATTCTTCTGTACCTGGCCATAATATCACTAATAGCGTATACACGAACGTGCCCCATATGTAACATACCGGATGGGTAAGGGAACATAGATAGGACATAAAATTTGTCACTATCCTTGTTCTCCTCGGACCTAGCAAATCGAGGCGGGTTTTCCTTCCAGATTCCAATCCATTTCTTATCAAGTTCATCGAAGGAGGGCCTCGCTGTGGAATAATAACGAGCCGAAGCCACAATACGGCCGAGATCTCTTTTCACCTTTGTGAAAACTAACGTACTTCGAACCACCATGTTCCTGCCAATCGTTTCAACTTAAATGCGAGGTACGAATACGAAGATGAATACGACCACGACCACGGACACGACCACGAACGAGAAATATGCTATCAAACAATAGGTCAGCTCCTATTGCATTGCCATGGTAAACAGGCGAGCATCTGAGCCGATAGCGAAAAGCGTTCCGGGTGACGTAATCGATCACAACCGTCGCTGCAAGCCTCACCCCGGACGATCTCCAGGCTCATCGAGGTGGTGTCAGGATCTAATTCAGTCTCCCCCAGCGAAAAGTCACTGCTCTGACACAAGTAAGTCCCGTAGAAGTCTATTCCGCAGATAACCCGTTATTGTTGCTTGGCATAGAGACCAATTCCTATACCATAATCACTGCTCTCCCGCTTACTTTCGCTTACTCGAAACACCCAGCCCTGCCGAAATTTACACACCGCCCTACCCGCTAAGGCCTGCTTCAGATTACACCGCTATGATAGCGCCGATTTTATTTACGACAGCATCCAAATTGATAGGTATGTACTTTATTTTGCCATACATGGCACGAGAGTTCTAGCTCTGGAGTTAGATTAGTACTGTTTACTGACTTGAGATTCTTCCGTTTAGGCCGCGATACCACTGATGCTGATCCTGATATCCCGAGCGGCGAGATAAGCAATCCAGTGACCGATGAAATTTTCTCATCTTGGGCGTTATTTATTATCATTGTGCTGCTGTGTCTCTCACTGTGGACTAGTTATTATTTACAGCAGAAGAAAATACAAGCCGTTCATGAGACTGTGATCTCTATCTTTTCCGGTATGGCCGTGGGCCTGATTATTCGAGTCATGCCAGGCCATTACATTCAGGATACCGTGTCATTCAACTATTCATATTTCTTTAATGTACTGTTGCCCCCTATTATTCTTAATTCTGGATATCAACTGCGACAAGCTAATTTTTTCAGAAATATGGGATCTATTATGACATTTGCCTTCGTAGGCACTTTCTTATCCGCTATTGTTTTAGGCATAATTTTATGGGTATGGACTTCAATTGGCTTGGAAGGAATTCATATTTCTTTTGTAGAAGCTATAAGTGTCGGTGCAACTTTATCGGCCACTGATCCAGTCACAATTTTATCTATTTTCAATGCCTATAAAGTCGATCCCAAGCTCTATACCATTATCTTTGGTGAAAGTTTATTAAATGATGCTGTGTGTATTGTTATGTTCGAAACTGCTCAAAAATTTCATGGTGAACCGGTTCATATGTCATCTTTATTTAAGGGTATCGGTATTTTTTTCATGACTTTCACTATCTCTTTACTCATCGGTTCTATTGTGGGCGTTACAACAGCCCTGATATTGAAACATTCCCACATAAGAAGATACCCTCATACTGAGTCTTGCTTAATTTTATTGTTCGCATATGGATCATACTTTTTCTCGAATGGCTGCCATATGTCGGGTATTGTTTCCTTACTTTTCTGTGGTATTACCTTGAAACATTATGCTTACTATAATATGTCCAGAAGATCACAGATTGCTATCAAGTATATATTCCAGTTATTGGCACAGTTATCTGAAAACTTTATTTTTATTTATCTTGGTCTATCTTTATTTACTGAGGTTGAGTTAGTTTACAAGCCCATGCTTATCATTGTTACTACAATTGGAATTTGTGCCTCGCGATGGGTAGCTGTTTTCCCGCTTTCACGCTTAATCAATTTTGTCTGTCGTACAAAAGCCGGCAGAAATCTCACACATGATCCAGTTACTGAAGAAATTCCCCCGCCTTATCAAATGATGCTCTTCTGGGCTGGTCTCAGAGGTGCAGTTGGTGTTGCGCTGGCTATGGGTTTGGAAAGTGAACATGCTAACTCCCTACGAGCTACAGTTTTAGTTGTAGTAGTCCTAACTGTTATTGTCTTTGGTGGGACAACGGCACGAATGCTTGAAATTTTGGGCATTAGAACTGGGGTAATCGAAGAAACTGATAGTGATGATGAATTTGATATCGAGGCTAGTCAACCTAACTATAATATACCACTTGGTGGTGGTCAGGGGGGATTTAATAGTGCGCAAAATCGATCTTTGGACCTGGGATCCAGGTCCCAGTTATATCGGGATAATAATAGCGACAATGATTCCGACTTCGGTTCTGACACTTCCGATCTGCCGCCCATGTCTCGTTCCGCTATTAATTTGGTAAACCCTAATTCTAATACGGGAGAGGGTTCGTCATTTTCAGCTCTCTTGTCCACCGACGATCACGCTCGTTGGTTCAAGGAGTTTGATGAACAAGTTTTGAAACCGGTTTTTCTGGATAATTCGCCTACTGAGAATAGATAAATTTTAAATTATTTTTTAATGAGTTGTTTTTGTTTTTTTGTTTGTGGATGAGATTTATTTTACGCTGGGCTGTACTAAAGGCGCGGATTCCATAGTGATATTTTTAAATCCTAAACTAGTAATTGATATATGAGCAACTGCTATAGCTTGGCTTTGTAGTAGATGCAACCTTCTAGTAATTTCTTCCAGAAGAAATGCATCATTTCCCCTAAATGTCTGTCTGCCAGTCGATACTGTTTTGCTTCGATAGGCGATCACGTAATACACTTAAACATGAACTACGCTTCTTCACTACAATATGTCCCAATGAGATCCACTAAAGATAAAGTTCAATAACTAGGACCCTGGTCGAGTGTATTTATTTGAGTTTTTTACTCAAGAATCTTTACTTTCGGCGCTAACGTATCTTATTTCTCATTAACTATTCGTGGGCAACCAGAATGTCAGAAAAGCGAGGTCTGAGCCAGTTAACTCCCGATGTACAGATAGATGGGGCCGATGTAGATAGCCCAGTCGCCGCAAATGTACGTTCATGTTAATCGTTCATTTATAATGACCCAGCTATATTTATTTCATCATGGGTTTTGCTTTTATGGTTGAACATGTGAAAGCGTTTTTTCTTTGTTGAGCTCGTTTTTGTTCTTTATTTATTAACTTATTTCTGTAACTAGTTAATGCGAAAGAGAAAGAAATCTAGAAACGATGCGCCTACGGTAAGTTGTTTGTTTTCAAAGACTCGAGTTTTGAATAAGCGTCATTTCTTCTTAAGAATCATCTCTATTTACTAACATGGAATTATTCTCTTTTCATCTTTTTTCTCTAGCAATTATGCGGTGTCATAGCCAGTGTCGAAGTGACTAATTTTATGGTGAGTTTTTTTTAACTTTAAGATTAACATAAGTGCACTTCTAACAATATCCCACTTTCATTATTTTGTTCATATATTTTTTTAGTCACATGGCCATTTTCTGATTGAACTAGGCCCAAAAATCAACTATATTACTGGTCATAACGGTAGTGGTAAGAGTGCTGTGCTGACGGCATTAACTGTGTGCTTGGGCGCAAGAGCTAACACAACCAATCGTTCTACCAATTTGACAGGTTTTATTAAGCATGGTAAACAGCGAACAGATATAAAGGTTTCATTTCATAATTGTAATGATCCCAATACAGGATTGGACGCTTATGAACACGAAAAGTACGGTGATATTATTACCGTTCATAGAAGCATCACGGCTACAGGGTCGGTAGATCTGAAAATCAAAGGTCAAAACGGTAAAGTTGTTGCAACTAAGCGAGAAGATTTGACCAAAATTTTAGACCATTTTTGTTATCAAATTGGTAATCCGCTCTCTATTCTCAATCAAGAAACGGCTAGGACATTTTTAGGCAAAACCGACCCAAGGGAACTCTATGGATTATATGCAAAAGGTGTCAAATACGAGCAGCTAGGTAATGATTATGATCTAATGCATGAAAATATGATACAATCTTTTTTCGACTTGAAACAAAGCAAGGATGGTGTTAAAGCTGCCAAAGAAGAGAATAGAAAATTCCAAGATATTTACCACAAATATGAAAAATATAAGAATATTATGGAAAATATACAGCTGATGAAATCTAAGATTGCTTGGGCTTCCGTCGAAAATGGAAAATTACAAATTGATCATGCGAAAAAAGATCTTGAGGACTTAACACAAAAGCTGGATAACTATGGTCTGGCTGATGAAGAGGTCCGCTCCGCACTCGAGAAATTTAAACAGGAATTAGAAGAATCAAAAAATGATCGTAATGAAAAGGAAAGGCTTCAGATTATTCGTAAGCAAGCTTATGATGAACAGAAGGTGGAGCTTAAAAAGCTTGAAGACAAATGTGGAAGTTTATCGGTAAGTAGCTCGCAAACCTTGATCCCGGCGGTCAAATGTTATAAATACCAGCTTTTTACTAACTCAATTTTATCTTTCCTGCTTAAAATAGGCCGATCAACGCAAACTTAAACAAGATATAAAGGATCTGGAGGAAGGTGAGAATGATTATTGCAAAAAAATTAAGCAAACTGAGCAACAACTGCTTGAATCCAACGATTCGCAGAACAAAGAATATCAGGCTCAGATTGATCTGCTCACCTCGAAGAAAGCAGATATAATTATTAATGTCAATGAGATTGAGAGCAAAGAGGTTGAAGAAAATCTGAAGAAGGTTAGAACTACTGAAGAGCTAGTCACACTAAATATGACTATTGAAAAACTTCGTACTCAGAAGGAAGATTATGATAGTCAATTATCCAATTTGAGAAGTATTAAAAAAGACGACTTTATGTCTCGCTTCCCGCCAAATACTAGTAAGATCATAGAGATCATTAAATCTGAAAGAAGATTTAGCAAAACTCCATATGGCCCCTTGGGTTCATATATCACTTTGAAGAATGAGAAATGGCGACCATTACTTGACGCTCTGTTTTCTAGTAAATTATCATCTTTTGCGGTTGAAAGCGAAGAGGATAAAGTATTATTGAACAGCATCTTTGCCAAATACAACTACAGGGCCGATGTTATCAAGCGGAATAATGATAATTTCGACTACCAATCAGGGCTTCCTGACGCTAGATATACTACAATTCTTGATGTTCTAAGTTTCTCGGATGACTATGTTAAGCGTCTTTTCATTGATTTCAACCATATTGAATCGCAAATCTTAGTAAACGATCGTATCGAGGGGGAGAAAGAGATGTATAGAAATCCTAGAAATGTTAAAGCAGCTTATGCGTGTTCCCCCGATAACAGATCCTATTATAAAATTGGTGGAGAGGTGGCGGGCTCATCTACTAGTTCTTCTAAAAGAATGCCATATACAAATGTTAGCAAAATGAAGAGTCTTAGTAATGATGACAATAAGGAGCAAGATTTATTAAGAAGTGTTGAAAGAAGGTACCAGGAAATAAAATCCTTGTTTAATGAAAAACTTCTCAGTCGTGGTCAGTTAGAAGTGGTAATAAAAGAAGCTGATATGCTTACTGCACGTCTTGCAAAAGAATCCCGTGCACTCAAGAATAAAATCAGATTATTTGATCGACAAATTGAAGACTTGAATACCAGATTAAAAGATAATCTTGACACTATCATTATTGCCAGAATTGATAATTATAAGGAAGAACTGGAAACCCTGCGATCAAGTTTAAACAGTCGCCGTTTAGATTTTGTAAATATTAATGAAGAAATTGAAAGTTGTAACCAAGAGCTTGAGGATTACAATGAAGAACTTCAAGCACTTCTTCAAGAAACGGAGGCCGCGTCACAAGCGGTCACGAAAGCTTCACAAGAGGTTTTGAGATTAAATGAAGAAGTCGAAACTCTTAATTTACGTATTAATCATTTGGGGGAGAAGCGGAGATTGATAACCGCTGATATTACAGCGAAACAGAACAACATTCAGGATATGCAGAAAGAGTTAGATGAAATTGAGGTCCAGGTCCGTCAATACTATCCAGAAAAGGTTTCTTTAGATTCGGGTGAAAGTATAGCAACATTAGAGGCAAATATAAATGGCTTAAATGAAGTCACTAAGAGGAATGAACTTTCTGACTTAACTAAGGCTGCTAATGATCTCCAAGAATCTAATGCAAGGCTTGAAGAGGCCAAGGCCTTGAGAATGGACAAGAAACGAATTGCTGCTGAATTAAAACCCCTGAGGGAAGCACATACCCAAAGAATCGAAGTACTGCAGAGAAAACAAGAAAGTGATAAACTCAAGCTATCACTTAGTTTCAGGGACACTTTGTCAATTAGAAATATGACCGGCACGATTACCCTTGATACTGAAAATAAGCTTCTTATTACAAACGTTCAGCCAACTAAAGCAATTCCTGGCAATTCCAATGGAGTTGTTTTGGATAATAAATCGCTATCTGGTGGCGAAAAGTCCTTTACCCAAATTAGTTTGCTATTATCAGTATGGGATTTAATGCAATCAAGGTTCTATGCCTTGGATGAATTTGATGTTTTCATGGATCCGGTTAACAGAAAGCTAAGTATTCAAGTCTTGGTAGAAGCAATCAAGAAAAAGGATTGCCAAGTGATTTTGATTACACCGCAAGCCATGTCAGAGGCTAAACTTGGTAATGAGGTAAAGATCCACAAAATTGCTGACCCCAGACGTCAGACCACTTAATTAATGTTCCTGAAGTATGAGCTATAATCAAGTTTTTTTGTTTATCAATATAATTTACTTTGTGTGACAAATATTATGTACTCTGAGGTTTAACGGGCATGTTACTTTTGTGATTACTTTTCTGATAATGTCTGAAATGCTTCTGATATTATTCGCATTTGAAAGAAGACCATTCCCCCAGAAGTATAGAGGTCACGAAATGGTTTACTAAAAAGGAGTTCTATAGAAATATATATAGTTAAATAATGATTATTTGATATCTGAATCTAATTTGTTTAATATTTGTTGGGAAGAAAGATAAATAAATTATACATTTGTTACATTCAGGACTACCAAAAGAGATCGTTATAATTAGTAAAATTACATCGAAAATCATTCATGTATCCTATCTTCTATATCCCATATTACTGGCATATTGATCGATTTCGTTCTGTGTTAATTTATCTTGATGTGACCAATTAGCTGATGAGCTTCTCGGCCTGAATTTCATTGGTTCTGAGTTCTGAAATACTTCATCCATACGCAGTGGTGCTATTGGTCCAAATACTTCATCTGGGTCAATTCTCTGTTGCTGAAGTAAAGCTAAACGGAGTTCCGGTGTCGTTGCCCAGTCTTGTAGTACATCATTATCATCGTCTGATTCCGACAAAATATCGGGAAGTTCAGTTTTATCACTAATCCTCGCACGTTGATAATTCTTTGTTGGGGGTGTCTGGTAATGCGATGACCTTGATCCGAAGATTGTTTGCTTTGGCTGTCTCAGTCTAACTTCACCTGGCGGCTGTATTTTTACTGTATTAGAACGAAAGGCTTCTTGGGAATGTGTCTGAGATATTGATTTGGCCGGATTTGGTATAGTTCTACTGGGACCAGCAGGATCACCGAATTGAATTTTTCGGTTCACAAACGTAGTTTTATCATTCACTTTAGGGACTATACGCGAGATTGTGCTCTGTACTTGGATTTGATGAGGCATTGCACTCCTTGCAAGAATATCAACATTTTTCTGAGCTTCCTTTTTCTTGGGATTGAAACCATTCACAAGAGACCTATTTGATGGAAGCCTGGATAGACGTCCCATCGAGGGCGATGTATCATAGTCGTCCAACTTTGTTCTTTTTATAATAAAATCGTTGGCGTTCATATTACTTTCGCGGAATGGCTTTGTAAGGTGATGGGCTTGCCGGACTTCTTTGCTGGGCAGCTGATTCTGAAGTATTTTAGTTTCTCTTGAAACACTTGCTAGGGTTGTAACACCAGAAGTGGCAGTTTTACTAAGCACAGTTGAAAGTCTTGATTTTGGCTTCAAATGATGATAATCATACTGTGGTTGTCTTTGTCTCGGTTCGTGTTGTTGATAATCTTTCTGTTGCTGAACTTGATGTCGTTCCTGCTGTTCGTTTTTCTCTTTCTCTTTGTCTTTGTCTTTCTCTTTGTCTTTCTCTTTGTCTTTCTCTTTGTCTTTCTCTTTGTCTTTCTCTTTGTCTTTTTCTTTCTCTTTTTCTTTTTCTTTATCTTCCTCTCCTGGTAGTTGCTGTGTCTGTTGCTGCCGTTGCTGTTGCTGCTGCTGTTGCTGTTGTTGTTGTTGTTGTTGTTGTTGTTGTTGTTGTTGTTGTTGTTGTTGTTGTTGTTGTTGTTGTTGTTGTTGTTGTTGTTGTTGTTGTTGTTGTTGTTGTTGTTGTTGTTGTTGTTGTT
>JAKTWC010000068.1:0-74855 GCA_030560865.1 Nadsonia starkeyi-henricii
GGGGAGGTGATATATATGTGTACCGTGTGAGCAGAGAAGGGCCCGGAGATTCGCGATCCAAAAGCTTGTTAATAAGCTCGTTGGGCGTTTCGTTTCGTCTTTTTTATCATTTCTTCCGGCGGTGAATTTTTCGATTCTGCCGCCCGCGGTTAGGGTTTGTTTTTGAAGTTGGTTTGTACGTTGTGGATTTGTGCTTTTTTTGGATGATTTGTTTGCGGGATCGAATATATTAACATACAGATATATAATTACTTAGTTGCTTGGTTGGCTAGTCACTGGCTCACTGGTTATAATAGCCATCCAATGAGGAAGGCCACGAGCATCAATAGCGCGACAGTTGAAAAGGGGATTCCGTTTTTCGGGGGCGCGACGGCCTTGGTGGCCGTCTTGACCGCGGTGGACAAGGACGGCTCTTTAGTGTCCTTCTCATTAATAACAGCTTCCTTAGTGGCCATATCAGGCGAGTGTTTCTGGTTGTCAATTTCCTTGAGCAAGTACTGGATCTTGGCTCTGGCCTCGGTGAGTTCCTTTTCACTAACTGCCGACACAGGACCCGCCGCGGTCGAGGGCGCCGTGACCACACCATCCGATTGAAATGTAGAATTGGAATTGGAACTAGATGTAGGTTTATGGTCTACAGGGGCAGCAGCACCAGCATTGCGGAGCGTAGCCTCGGACGACTCGGGGTTACTGCTGTTTAAGGGATGAGCCACGGCTCTAATCTTCTTAGAGGAGATAAGATCCTTAGACGTGGTTTCAATATGGCTCCAGAACGAACTTACGGCTTCACCGGATTCTTGCTTTATAAGTTCATCCAAATTGGCCAAATGCGGTTCATCCAAGGGACAGGATAGGATCATAAATTTATCCTTACACTTGAAATCAGCTGCGGGTTCTTCCTTGAACCCCTGATGGATTACGGCGACATTAACTGATTGGCCGGCTTTAATAAAAGACGCGTTAGGGCGTACACAGTATAATTTAGGTGCTGTTGTCTTGATCTTGAACGCCTGAGCAATGTCAGTAGTGTTAGAGATAGTCAACGAACGAGACGAGGGTTCGGCTAAGGGGGCTATATAAGGCGTTAGTACTAGTACCTAAAAAGAAAGATTATCATATATTTTTTACTTTGGGCCGTGGATATGGAATTAATTGGATGATTGGATGATTGGAATATTGGAAGATTGAATGATTGGAAAATTAACACTGTGGCCACCAAACCGTCCACCAAACCGTCCACCAAACCGTCATTTCCACCCACCCCACTAGTCGCACAACCCGCCGTGCGCGCACACATACCGTGAAATTCGATGACTTCGGGGCTAATATTCATCGTGCTAGCTGGGGAGTCTCAGGGCTTGTCGGATCAGCAATTCGGGCGCGAATACACTCTGGCAAGGGGATAAAGGGGCGTGAAGCGGTAGCAGGCTGGCGGCGCAAGCGGAGGGCCGCTGGAGAAACCCACCGCTGGGACTTTGAGCCTCCGATTGCTGGGACGCTGCCTGGGCACAATGTGAGTGTTTTTTGTAGGATTTTATATGGTTTTGTATGGTTTATATATATATATATATATAGATGGACAGATACAGAGTATATTAGGTAGAAATACACAGTTTGACTACACTCTTTCGGCAGACAGACGCACCGTGGCACCGTACTTTTGCAGCTTGGTCAGCAGGGCATCGCCTTGCTTGATCAAGTTCTGGTATTGCGCGTTCTTGGTATCCAAACGAGTGGTTTCCACAATACCGTTAACGCGATCAATGACACAGTTCAATCGCTTTTGCGGGATAAACTTGGACAAATCGGCGTCAAGGAAGGCCACAGAGACCCCAAAGGCATCGGCCATGCTCTTTAAGGATAAGGTCTTGTAGGATTCTAATAATTGCGCATAGGCCTTACGTCTCATTTCACGAACCCAAAACGCGCGATGGGGCGCCAAGTACTTGGATTTAGTCAAATTATCTTGATCAATCTTAGCCAGGGCCCTGAAGTAAGAGGCGTAATCACAAGTATATAAAGCATTGGTCAAAATAGCGATAGATTCTAATGAGGCCGTAGTGGGTAAAAGTCCAATAATTTCCGGGGAATCGATAATTTTATCCTTTAAGTCGACACGATCTAAGGATAAAGCTCCCAAGATCATAGTATATTCGACGATTTCTTCATAACTGATTAATTCAGTTGATGTAAATGTTGAGAGGGAATCGACTAAATATTGGGTGGCCACGTCAAAATTACGAATTGAAGCACTAAATAAACCAAAATAAGTCTTGTAACGATTACGACGTTCCCAATCACCACCTCTTTCAACCAATTCTTGCACTTTGGCTAATTCCGCACCGGTAAAGACCTTGTCATCAAAGAAGAAGCCGATACGGACAATAGTCAAATGAATATCAATCTTGGATCCCGTTGAGGGTGATAATTCTAGTGCCTTATTTAAGGTTTGAATCGCATTGGCCTTATCACCAATGGCAGCGTAATATTCGCCTAAATTAACCCAAGCCTTTAATGATTCCATTTCGCCCTCATCTTCCTCCTGGGTAGTTTCAATCAATTGGTTCAATTCCGTAATCTTGGCTTGATTAACCGCGTTCAATTCATCGTAAAGCGTTTGGTCCCATGCCGGCAATGACGCCACACCAATGGCCGTGGTCAATTCACTGTGATAAAGGTAATTGTAAAGGGGTCCCAGAGATTTAGCCCGGATGGCCCCAAGGAGCTCCTCAACCGCTGAGGCATGACGACTAGCCAACGATGGCGATTTGAGCGTAAACAGCAAGTTGCCCAAGGTGTAGTCGGGGATAGCAGGTGTAGCGACGGTAGATGTAGGTGGCATAGTAGCAGTATTTTATATATTTATATTATAAGTGGATTAACAGGCCAAATATACCAAATAAACCCCAGAATATACGACTTCAAGACAATCAACCCGAACTAATCGCAGTTTCCACCGAGGGCACGAAAGGATTGGACTCCCGCCACTCAAAGCTCCCAGGCAATGAAATGGGGTTACCCGGCCGGATTTATGTGCGGTTTTTTGTAGTCGTAGTCGTAATATTGTGCGGCTGTGTATTTGTAATATAGTTGCTATTTGGATTTCATCGCTGAGAGCCTCGTGAGGCTGATATTCTATGGGGCTTTTTTTGGCAATTCTGGGAGCTTATCTGTGGCTTCGGGTCGCCGCTCAGTTGATCCAGGGTTCGCCAAATAATTTCCTATTATTTCCCTATTGTTGACTTTTAGTATATACTTCCTCCACCTTCCGAGAATTTAAAGAAATACCTTCCAGCCTAGCAACCCTCCGATCCTCCAACCTTCTAACCCTCCAACCCCCCAACCCATGGATTTTTACTTAATAAAAAATCTATTTAAAAAAAAATAAAAAAATTGTTCGTAAGGTTTGTTTGCTCTCCATATTCACCAATGTTTTAATTTACTAACCATCTTTCCTCCAGGACTCTTTAGAACTTGTCCCCTCGGAACTACGCGGTGAGATCAAAAAGCTCGACATGGATACCTCCAAACTGAAATTGATTACCGATTGTTTCCTCGCTGGTATATTAGACCCTCTTTCAATTGAAAGTGGGTCTAATATACCTATAAACCCGACTTGGGTTCTTGACAAACCCACTGGTTCAGAAAAAGGTACATACCTAGTTCTTGATTTAGGCGGGACTAATCTAAGGATAGTTCATGTAATTCTTGGCGCGGGCGGTAATCGTCATTGGGACGCCATTCAATCTAAAAAAATAAAATTGCCGCCGGATTTAATAACTGGTACCAGTGAACGACTATGAGACTTCATCGCCGAAAGCTTGGAAAAATTCTTAAAGGTCAATGTCAATTTCAATGCCAATTCCAATTCCAATTTCAATGCCAATTCCAAGATTTAACTTGGGTTCACGTCCTCGTTCCCCATTACCCAAACGGCCATTGATCATGGCGTCTTACAACGCTGGACCAAGGAATTTGAAATCGACGGCGTAGTGGGTCAAGATGTGGTACCTATGTTATCTCAGGCTCTCCAAAAGCTAAACCTCCCTGTTGAAGTCTGTGCCATAATCAACGATACCACGGGCACCTTAGTGGCGTCAAATTTTATTGACCCCAAGACTCAAATCGGCTTGATCATCGGCACGGGGTGTAACGCGGCTTATTATGAGAGACTAGCCGATATCCCCAAATTAGCCGACCAATTATCAAGTGATGTTAATCCCGATACCTTAATGACTATTAATTGTGGATGGGGTGCCTTTGATAACGAACGTAAAATCCTACCTCTCACTAAATGGGATAATTAACTCGATCGAGAATCGCCACGCCCCGGTGAACAAGTATTCGAGAAAATGGTCGGGGGGTATTATCTGGGTGAGATTCTAAGATTAATTTTAGTGGATCTAGCCTCACTTAATAAAATCTTTGAAAATCAATCCTTGGCTCTACTCAAAACTCCTTATATCATGGATTCCTCATTCTTGTCCGACATTGAAACCGATACCTCGGAAAACTTATCCGGAGTGGAATCGTTATTTGAAAAAAAAATTAAAATCTCCACCACTGATTCTGAAAGAAAACTAATTCGTCATTTATCTGAAATGATTAGCCGTAGGGCGGCAAGATTATCCCATTGTGGTGTAGCCGCTATTTTCAAAAAGATCAAAGTGGAATCTTGTCAAGCGGGCGCCGATGGCTCAGTGTTCAAAAAATATCCTCACTTCAAGGAACTTGGTGATCAAGCCCTAAAGGAAATCTTTGACTTAGATGATAATCTACCAGTAAACGAGTACCCCGTTCAGTTGGTTCCGGCCGAGGATGGTTCCGGTATTGGTGCTGCGATCATTGCCGCTCTAACCCTTACTCGAATCGAACAGGGGCTCCTCGTAGGAGAGCAATTGTCACGTCAGTGATTCAAGACTGTATCCATCATTTGATGTTAATATATGATATAATAATAATAAAAACTTTCGTTTTATAAACTAAAGTATAGATTTATATACAGTCTGTCGTTTTATTTGGCTTTCTCTTTTTTTCTTTTTTTCATTCTTATACATATACATATATATATGTCATCGAACGACTTAGATAAAACGCCTTAATGAAAGTTTAGAAGTGGCTTTGTTTTCTTCTTCACGGATTACCCCCGTTCTAGTACCATTCGGTCCAAACGAGATCTTTTCATATCCCTCCAAGTATCGGTTTACTCGCAAGGGGTGGATTCTAGCCCCGGACCAGCCGAATCGAAATGCAATTTCGTGGACCAGAATTTCACCAAATCCTAACATCATACAACATTAATAAAGGGGATAAAGGTATTAATTGTCAGTAGTTTTAAGAATTGAGATAATAAGAAATCCGACGATAGTAAGAACGACGAGGGGATAGGTTCACGCTGGGGCTTGACCTGGTCGTCATCCTCCGAGAAAAAGCCCCCCGTATAGGGCCCATTCGTATTATTCTCCAAAAGGTCCAGATCAACCCTTTCGTGCTCGGTCAGATCTTTCACAAACTCATCTTCGCTGGGGGCTAATGTCGAGGCGTGTTGTGGCTGTTCGAATCCAAGATTATAATGGCAGCAATTGTTACAGTTACTATTTTCGTGGGTGCAATAAAGCGGGCGATCGAAATTGCAACTACAGAAATTAAGCTCCGCAACCATATTGAAGAAGACGTAGATATAACATTGTCAGTGTTAGCCTGTTGTGATACTTTCGATTTAGATAGGGTGAATAGCTTGGACACATTCATCGTAGATATTTGCATCAACAAAGTTTTGAAGCTAAAGTATGAAGCGCTAGTAATCTCGATCGAAGACTTTGTTACAGACGCAGTCTATTGGCCACTAATAGATGAATACGCAGTGCCCCTCTGGACCTTAAAGTGGAAGGATAAGCTGACGGCCAAAGACATCGTCGATTTCAAGTCTTGGTTTAAACTTGTGATGAGCTCGAATCATTTGTACTACGATTAGATTGTCTATCCAGCTTTGTCACTCGTTTCTCTCTTCATCGTTTCTCTCTTTCTCATTCAGCCTTTTCCTGTTCGGGAGATGGTGGTGGACTCCATCTCGAGAACGGCGATGATGGAAAATTATGATGGACAACCGTGATGGACAACCATGATAGGACCGCGTGGTCGTTGCAGAACAGCAAGGCAAATTTCTCAAGCGCTTACTAAATATTCCTCAACTTTCCTAGAAGCCCTTGATGCCCCGCTCGAAGCAAGTTGTCTCCAACTCGAAGACTCTTTTCTACTTCGTCGGAGCCTTAGGGAGTAGATGATTATAATACTACTGAATTGTTCCCTAATACTCTTGTTTATTTTACAGTGGAATTATGTATCGGTTCTACTCCATACGCCGTTAGTAAAACTCCTTGATCCAGTATTAATTTCGTTTCCCTTCCGTTTTTAATTTTTTTCATTACTTGTTACTTCGCGATTTAATTTGTGATGAGCCATGCTTGTTTACCTATTTTGGGATGTTGACAAGCTTGGTTGTGGTTTTGGTCATCTATTTATTTTTTAATTATGAGAACTTTGCTTTCTTTCTCTTTCTGTCTCTATTTTTTCCCGGCATTTGGCTTCCTTCTTCTGTTTGTGCCTCTGGATTCTGTTATATTTTCATTCCTTGTTTATTTTTTAAATAAATACTATTAGAAGCTTTTAGAATTTATACTTACGTGTATATTAGTAAATCTCGCGTATTTCCTGGTTCATAATATTACCAGCGCTCTTGCTTAGTAATGCGGCTCAATATTCATTCATGAATTTGGTGATGAACGTGATATCAACTCATGCAAATCACGGGTAAGGGGTTTTCAGTTTAGGTAAAGATTTGTCAAATCTGGCAAATAGAAAAGATTGATTACACTAGCTGGAATTTTCGGAAGTATTTTAAGATTGGAGAAATGAATTTAGAGATAAGTCTAAAGAAAATGGTTCAATTTAATGGTTGTAACAAAAGAAATTTCTGCTGGCGTTGGGGAAAATATTGACCCTCATTCTGGTTTTGATAATGGGATTAATACGTAGTGAGGATTCATCGTGTATGCATGCATTTTAAGCTACTTACAACAACCGCTCGTTGTAACCTCTCTTCAACTTATTTACTTCATCTTCATTTACACTTCAACGGATCTAGTCTAATCTATTCTAACTTATATTTTTATTTCATTTATTTCATTTATTTCATTTATTTAGTTTATATCTACAATGAGTCAATCTCTCAGAGGAATAGAATCGGATGACGAGGTGGAAGCGGGAGAGCAGTCCGTTGATATTGGTGATCAAACAAAATTTGTAGACGCAGAGGGTAATATTGATGATTGGCAAGAAGGAGAAAATATGTTTCCAGTGGTCCCCCCCAAGCGTTCGTTCCAAACTTTACCGGTAAAACAAAAGAAAGATGAGCAAACGAAAGGCATAGTAGAGCCTCAGAAGGAGATTCAGAGTTCTTTCGATACATCACCGGTCACCGCATACGAAATTAGTGAGTTGCTGAAACCAAGTTTGGATTGGCCAATATCAGGCAAAAACTTTGTTAATAGCGAACACGGTAAGCTCTATTTTAGAGAGCATATGCATGTGGGGTTCGATAACTTTGATCTGTACCAAGGCATAAACTGCTGTAGCTGTGTGCAAGCCCACATCAAATGGGCGAACCGTCTGCTGAAACAAGTCGGGACATCAAGGACTGAACAAAACATAATTGCACTTGATCTGAGGAGCGCCCAACCAGAAGTTTTTGAGTCCCTGTTAGCAAAAGGACCAGCTGGAGTCAGCGTCGTAAAAGATTTCATGAACGAGTTGTCGCAGACTAATGTATGTGTCAAAACGTGCACCAATTTGCATTTTTTTCACCGCTACAAGATCCTTTGTGCTGCCACGGCATTGGCTCTCACTATTCGCTTGAGAAGCAAGGACGATGTTCTATTCTCACGCCTTGTTGGCTATTCGTCATCAGTGGTTATTCAGCAAATCATGAGCTACCAGCGCGGAGCATTAATCACAATAGAGATGATAAACATTGCGCTTAAGTATGTCACTGAATATCTCACTACGGAATCCTCTCAACTTGATGAAACGACAATATTGCAGATCCAACTTTGCGATGTTGCGACGAATTTGGTCTCCACCTTCATCAAACACCATGCTCGCGAAGGCGAAGAGCCGCTAAAGAGGGAAATTAACTCCTTGATATCCGAAATTAAAGATTCTTTCAACGGAGATTTTGATATCAAAAGGGCAGGAATCCTTACTGGTATTATTTTTGCGGGTGCGATAAACGGGGCGATTGAAATCGCAAAAAACGAAAAGAAGCTCCACGAAAATGTAAAAGCAGTTATACGGATAACACTGTCAGTGGTGGGTGGTTGCGGTATTGTAGGTGTAGATAAGGTGACTGATCTGGTCGCAATTATAGTGAATATTTTCATCGAAAAAGCTTGGAAGCTAAAGTATAAAGACCTACCAACTGATATCAGGAAGTTCGTGGACCAATCTATTTATTGGTCGCTAGAAATTAATAACGTCATGCCTTTCTCGAGCTCCAATTCGAGAAATAAATTGACATTGAAGCAGAGAAGAGAGTTCAAGCGGTCCTTTGAAGTTGTGATGCGAATGAATAATTTGTTGTGATTGTCGCGTTTCAACCATTTTATGTTGGTCGGCTTTTAGAGTTATCACTAATAATTGTTTTTTAAATAGAATTTTCATTAAGTAAAAACGTATTTAGACTAATTAATAGGAAAACTAAAAAGAATGAACGCGATTCCTGAATGAAATAAGAACTAGAATATAAAAATCCTAAATATAAAAGAAAAAAAGAAAATTATACTATCATTCTTAGGATATTAGTTTGAAACATATACTTTTACTTTTATATTTAACCACTTTTGCTTCTTTTATTATTAATCGTTTCCACTCTGGAAGCATCAGTTTTTTTGGTGGGGTTTCTCCAAATCTTCTGCCTCAACTTTTCCATAAGAAATGTACGAAGAATAATCGCTGTGGGTAATCTTTTTTAATAGGTAACAGTATGATTCGATTGATAGATTGGTAAGGAGGTATTGTTGAGAGTGAGTACATCAATATAGCGATTTCACAATGTATTAAAATATGTTCTAGATTTTCTAGATGTTGTTCCATGCAGTTAACGCAAGTTGGTATTGAAAACCCAAACCTTATCTGGTTGACGCTTGTGAGGGGGCATTCCCCAAATGCTATGTTACCCAGGGCTAAAAAATGGAAGACTTCTGTCAATTGAGGGTTGATTTGAGTAAACTTCCTTCCACGTATCCACAAATTTGCCCAAATTCTCTGAATAACTGTCTCTGATGGATATACCTTAACCCATATTTCTGGAATATGGTAAAAATATTGGCCCATTATTTGTTGATATAAATTTGATAACTGGCTAAATGTGATGAGAATTACAGCCTGGCATTTCGGTTACCATTATTCTTGGCCTTTTGTTGTTCCATCTCTGTTGGTGTTTGGAGTCTAAGCCTTTCTGTTGGATATTATGATTTTTAAGTTTAAGGGCGATATAGTTGTACCTAGGGCCCATTTTCACGTGGAGCGTGTTATTGGTTTCTCTGAAAAACATGTTTTCACTGATTTGATTAGTAGTTTGTATCGGAGAAGATTTGATGATTTCGTGCCATGCCTTCACATATTCCTTCCAAGGACCCATATCTTTAAATGCGGCATTTACTTCTATTCCCCCATTTCGTTTGTCCACTTTTTTATTAAGAATGAGAGCTATTAGTTTTTGGATTTGTATAGTTGGCTTTGTGTAGTTATAATGTGCCGTGAATTCGTTTTGGGTTTCTTCTAAAGTGGTTCGTTTGTTTTGGGATCCTCTTTGGTGACCTTTTTAGATTATTGGATTGATCAAGAGTTGGTTTCGTAAATACTGAACCCAAGGTTTCTGGGCCGCAGTCAATAATTCCTGGACCCATTTTACTCTACCACAGTTTAGTTTTAAATGCAAATCCCATAAGCCATATCCCCCTTTTTTGAGCGGAATTATTAGCTTTTGAATTGAAACATTTTCATGTGAGAGATTGATCGTTTTTAGGTTATCTTTATCAATTCATTTATTATTTACCGCTTTATTTTCGGTGGGTAGAAATTGATTCAGAAATAATATCTGTGAAAATTCGTAGGTATTGATCATGTAGCATTGCAATGTAATCGGGAGTTCAAAGAGACACATATATTGCAATGTTTTCTTAACTTTTGCGAATACTTTATCCCATGCTTCTGAATGACGATTTTTGCAATTTCCACCACCCATGTTTACTCCCAAATATTGAAGTGGTCGATTGTATGGTTATATGGGAAATTCCAGTGGAAATTTTGTGGTTGACGTGGATGTTTGAAGATATTACATTAAAGATTTATGATTATTTAATTTCGATCCTGATGCTTTACCATATATTTCCAAACAATCAAGTAAAGTAACATGATTCTGGTAGTTATTGGGGAATACCGTAACATTATCCGCATATAGAAAAGTTTTAATATTGGGTTTGGAGGAGTTGGGAAGCAGTTTTTTGTGTTTTTCTTTAATCTGCCTGGACTTATATACTGATCCTGCGATGCCTGTTATTCTTTGTCTGAGTAGATTTACCAGAGGCTCTATGGCTAGGGCAAAAAGGGAAGGAGATAATGGATTTTCTTAGAGGACACCTGAGTCGATTTCAAAGTATTTGGTAACTTTGCCATTTATGAGGACCGATCCCTTGCTGAAGAAAATTATGGTGATGGTTACGTGAGCAGGTGTTAGATATTTTGTATTTAATATGTTCTTCATGTTCAAGTTCGAATAACAATACATTATGAAACTTTAGTGATATTAGTTGTATTATTTCTATAATACTTATATTATTAATGACAAGCTATTTAATATATCATACAGATACTTGCCTACAAGATTGATCAATACTTTTATCATTGCATTAAGCATTTCTGTAAGGAATTATTAGCTTAAGAAAAAAAGAACTTTGACCAATATATCGATATAATATTCTGATAATAATATTATATTCATAGTAAAAAGAAAATTTACATGAACTTGATTAATAATATTTTGGGATTGAGAAATGAGGGTATATATAGCCGCGGCTGATATTGTAAAATGTTTCCACAGAATATTCGCTTGGGTCGGGCAATGGTACAGCTTGATCTTCAAACACTCAAACTTAGCGAATATTAATCCCAAAGGGATATCGTAAGGCCAAGATGATGAAGCTATCCAGATCTATGAGGGATTTAAACAAATTTACTAACATTGGATAGAGTAACTGATCAGAGGAATATAAATTCTAGTTATTTATTCCTAATGATTATTTATTTATTTTTGGTTTAATTAACCAATTAATCAAAGAAACTTGAACTATAAAAACTACTATTCTATTACCTTTTTCTGCATTATGTCTCAACTTCACCTCGCCATAATCCCGTGCCTACTCTCTTTTCTATATCCTTAACCCAATCCTTGAAAGCAGTATTAAAGTCAGGTTTGGAGATATTAAACAAACATGTATCTCTCCAAATTGTCAAATTATTCGGTGTTTTTTCCAGATATTTCGAAGCCTTCCTGTTGTCTGTTGAGCCAAGGAAGCTAACTTATGCACACTGGTTCACCGCCACAATCAAAGGATATGTGCGGCGCCTTTCTGATACTATTCCGTTTACTCACCGCACCATGTAAACAATCCAACTCTCTACTCCTGCTATTGTTATTAACAAGCTGATATAAAGCTACCTATCCAGAATGGTGGAATTACCACATATACTTATCCACTGTTATTGTATTCCAAATAATTTATGATGATGCCACTTGATAGGCTATAGTTACTTTTATGCTTAGTCGTAGAAGTAACAATCGGCTAATCATGCGTTGGGGCTACAGCTACCTCTTAATTATAAAGTGCGGTTTGATATTTACAGTTCAAAGAATAATAACGAGCTGAGTTTTTTTCCCTCAAAAGCCATATTTAATTGCTTTATATCTTATTGTCCACCTCTTTAGAAAAATTAGATAATATAACGGTAATGTAACGGCAATGGTTTAGTGGTAAAATTCTTTGTTGCCTTCGGTGAGGCCCCGGTTCCATTCCGGGCTGGCCTAACTTGTAATCCGAAATAGTTTACTGGAAAGATTTTGCGCCCCTTAGAATATTATATTCGGCACGTGTAAGGCTGGGATTTCAATTCATTTCAATTAACGATTAAATAATCAAGGAATTATAAAAAATATTTGTACAAGTCCTTAGTCATTTAGTTTCTCCCTAAACAACTATAGTTAGTTTTATTTTTTCCCTGAATAAATAAGTTAGTGCCACTCTACCTTTAAGTATTAGATATCTCGTTTAATATGTCTATCACCTATGATAAACCACACATTAATTTGCGAATATTTTTTTATTTTCAGCTTTTATTATTGGATTTTCGTTTACCTCAAATTTTATGTAACTACTTTTTCGCTCTCTTCTTAAACCAAATTGGAAAAAAAACGTTTCTTACAAACAAAAAAGGAACTCCTCTATTTATAATGCTTTGTTTTACTATTCTTACAACTTACCAATTTTCCCTGGTTTTCGAGCAAATTAGATTTAATGAGTATTGACTACTATACTTGGAGGTGTAATTTCACGGGGTAGTTTTGGGTAGTTAAAGGAGCTTATTATATATACATACTCAGCTCTTTGTTATAAATTCCCGGAACCCTGTTCCTTACACCTAAGTGTTAGATTATTGGCTCATAATGTTATCAGCGATCTTGCTTAGTAATACCGGCTCGATGTTCCTTCATGCATTTGGGGATGAACGTAATATCAGCTCATGCAAATCACGGGTAAGGGTTTTGATTATGCAATTAATACGTAGAGTGAGCGTTCATTGTGCGTGCATGCTATTTTAAGCTACTTGCAATTAAGGAAAGTACAATTAAGGAAGGTATAATTAAGGAAGGTACAATTAAGGAAGGTACAATTAAGGAAGGTACAATTAAGGAAGGTACAATTAAGGAAGGTACAATTAAGGAAGGTACAATCAAGAAAGGTACAATTACTGAATGTAGACTGCAGTCACCTTCTCCTGATATAGCGGAGGAAAGTTGTACCACTTTCGAAAAAGAAGGCGCTTTAAAAGGAGAAGAATATTAGCGCCTGTCGAGAATGATTTCCTCCGATCCTTTGCTTGCACCTTTACCGGTAGAGGAAAAGAAAAATAAGAAAAAAGAAAACGTTGTTCTCGATACGTCGCCGGACACCGCATACGAAATTAATATGTTGCTAGACATAAAGAAAAAGGCTTCTCAGGTAGAAGATATGCGCCTGTTGCGAATGATTCCCCCCGATCCTTGGTTCGCGCCTTCACAGGTAGAGCAAAAGAAAGATGAGCGAAAAGAAAACGTTGTTTTCGATACATCACCGGTCAGCACATACGAAATTAAAGACTTGTTGAAACCAAGATCAAATTGGCCAGAATCAGATATTACCTACGTCTCAAGCGACCGTGGTAGACTCGATTTCAAAGAGCGATCGCAGCTGGAGTCTGGGACACTTGGTCGGGGGGAGGCCACGTCGCCTAGTTGCGTACAGGCTGACAGCAAATGGGCGAACCTTTTGTTGAAACGAGTCGGTTCATCAAAGAATGACCCAAAAATTATCCTACTTGATCTGACGAGCGCTCAGCCAGAAGTGTTTGAGGCCCTGTTAGCAAGAGGACCAGCTGGAGTCAGCGCCATCAAAGATTTCATGAAGGACCTGTCACAGAAGAATGTATTTGTCAGAGTATACGACCAAAAAATAGATGGGCACCGCTTCACGAAATCCTACGTGATCATCTCCGCTGCTACGGCGTTGGCACTTGCCATTCGTTTGAAAAGCAAGGATGATATTCTGTTCTCGCGCCTGGTTGTCTACTCACCGTCAACGGTCATTCAGGAAATCACAATCTACCAGCGCGGGGCCTTAGTCACGGGTGATCTTATAACAACTGCGCTGAAGTGTGCCATGGAAACTATCTTCGCCGAACCCCCTCAAGGTGATGAATCGATATCGAGGAACCAACTTTCCGATGCTGCGGCGAACTTGGTCTCCACCTTCATCAAAGACCATGCGGGGGAAGGTGAAGATCCGCTAAAGAGGTCAATTAACTTCTTGATATCCGAAATAATGAACTCTTTCAACGGAGATTTCGATATTAGGTGGGCAGGAGTCCTTACGGGTATTATTTATGCGGGTGCGATAAAGCGGGCGATCGAAATTGCAACTAGAGAAAGGAGGCACCAAAAAAATGTAAAAGCAGTTATAGCGATAACACTGTCAGTGTTAGCCTGTCGTGGTACTTTCGATTTAGATAAGGTGAATGATTTGGCCACATTAATAGTAGATATTTGCATCAACGAAGGGTGGAAGCTAAGGTATAAAGCGCTAGTAATCTCGATCGAAGACTTTGTTAGAGAGGTAGTCTATTGGCCGCTAGTAATTGATAACGTAGTGCCCCGCTGGACCTCGAAGTGGAAGAATGAATTGACGTTTGAAGACATCGTCGATTTTAGGTCTTGCTTTGAACTTGTGATGCGCTCGAACCAATTGTCTGTAGGCGCTTTTCAAGAAGAATATCAGCGTCTGTCGCGAATTATTCCCCCCGAGCCATTGTTCGCACCTTTACCGGTAGAGCAAAAGAAAGATGAGCGAAAAGAAAACGTTGTTTTCGATACATCACCGGTCAGCACATACGAAATTAAAGACTTGTTGAAACCAAGATCAAATTGGCCAGAATCAGACATTACCTACGTCTCAAGCGACCGTGGTAGACTCGATTTCAAAGAGCGATCGCAGCTGGAGTCTGGGACACTTGGTCGGGGGGAGGCCACGTCGCCTAGTTGCGTACAGGCTGACAGCAAATGGGCGAACCTTTTGTTGAAACGAGTCGGTTCATCAAAGAATGACCCAAAAATTATCCTACTTGATCTGACGAGCGCTCAGCCAGAAGTTTTTGAGGCCCTGTTAGCAAGAGGACCAGCTGGAGTCAGCGCCATCAAAGATTTCATGAACGACTTGTCGCAGATTAACTTATGCATCAAAGCAAGCGACAATAATATAAGAAAAGCTAATTCGCGTTTTCGGTACGGCTACGAGACCCTTTGCGCTGCCACGGCGTTGGCACTTGCCATTCGCTTGAAAAGCAAGGATGATGTTTTGTTCTCACGCCTGGTTGGCCACTCGCCGCCGATGGTCATTCAGGAAATCACAATCTACCAGCGCGGGGCCTTAGTAACGGGTGATCTTATAATAACTGCGCTAAAGTGTGTCATGGAAACTATCTTCGCCAAACCCCCTCAACGTGATGAAACGATATCGAGGAACCAACTTTCCGATGCTGCGGCAAACTTGGTCTCCACCTTCATCAATGACCATGCGGGGGAAGGTGAAGATCCGCTAAAGAGGTCAATTAACTTCTTGATATCCGAAATAATGAACTCTTTCAACGGAGATTTCGATATTAGGTGGGCAGGAATCCTTACGGGTATTATTTATGCGGGTACGCTAAAGCGGGCGATGGAAGTCGGAACTAGAGAAAGGAAGCTCTACAAAAATGTAAAAGCAGATATAGCGATAACATTATCAGTATTAGCCTGTTGTGGTAATTTCGATTTAGATACAGTGGATAACTTGGCCACATCCATCCTGAATATTTGCATCAACGAAGGCCGGAAGCTAAGGTATAAAGCACTAGTAATCTCGATCGAAGGCTTTGTTACCGACGTAGTTTATGGGCAGCTAGTATTTGGTAACGTAGTGCCCCTCTGGACCCCCAAGGGGAGGAATAAACTGACGACCAAAGATCGCATCAATTTCGAGTCTTGCTTTGAACTTGTGATGCGCTCGAACCAATTGTCTGTAGGCGCTTTTCAAGAAGCATATCAGTGTCTGTCGCGAATTATTCCCCCCGAGCCATTGTTCGCACCTTTACCGGTAGAGAAGAAGAAAGATAAGCCAAGAAATACGTTGTTCTCGATACGTCGCGGGATACCGCATACGAAATTAGTACTTTGCTGGGCACAAAGTAAAAGGTTTTTCAAGAAGATATGCGTCTGTTGCGAATGATTCCCCCTGAGTCTTTGTTTACACCTTTACCGGTAGAGCAAAAGACAGATAAGGAAAAATAAAACGTTGTTCTCGATACATCGCGGGTGAGCGCATACGATTTTAACCACTTTTGGAAACCAAGGTGGAATTGGCAAATATCAAGCAAGAACTTTGTTAATAGCAAACACGATAAGCTCTATTTTAGAAAGCATAGGCATGTGGGGTTCGATAACTTTAATCTGATTAAAGAAATGAGCTGCTGTAGCTGTATGCAGGCCAACCTCAAATGGACGAACCGTCTGCTGAAACAAGTGGGGACTGTTAGATTTTGTACTTAATATATCTCTTCAATACATAAATTAGTAACTACATTAATTCTAGAATATCATAAGGGCTTGATTAGCTAGTATATTGTATATATACGCCCTGGGCTTTCATGGTGTGTTCTCCTAATAGTCAGTACAGCTGGTGTCTCTAACAGCTAGCCAAATTGTTCTTGGTGTTTTCTCCAAAAAAATATTCTTAGTGGATGTGTTCTTCTGCTAAATAAAATTAAGTAGTGTTGGGGAGTATTTTCATGCAGCTGTGCCTGCATTGCATTAACATTAGTTAGGTATGGATTATGGAACCTCGTTCCGTCTTTTTGTTTTCTAAGAGGCATTTTCAAAGGAAATATTGATGATCTTATTGGTACCCTCTTTTATGAGGGATATTAATAAGATAACAAAATTTTCTAACGAATCAAACTTAATTTGGTTCTCCCCTGGGAGAATGGGAGGTTGCAGTGGTAGGAATAGAAAGAACTCTAAGTAGAGGACAGAAGTCCTCTGGTCTCGTTTATTAAGAGATTATCTGATTATATTAATATCTTTCTACTACTACCTTGTAACTTCTCATTCTCCCATTTTTTGCGTTAATACTATTTGCAAAGGTCCATCAACTCTTTCCTTACATCCATTATTACCTTGGACGGACAAGCACCGTCTTTGTGTCAAGAGAATCATAGGATTACGACAGGTAGTAAGTATTATGTGAAAGGAAGGATGGTACATTTTCAAGTGGGGGTAAGAGAATCATTAATTGAGAGTGGCAATATAGAGGAAGGGTGTAAGTATTATTTGGAAAGGAAGGAGGAAGATAATATGGAAGTCTTGAAGATAAATAAAAAGGAAGGTTTTAAACTAAATGTAATACAGAAATCTGTAATACCTAATACAATAGATAAAAAGAGGTTGAATAATTAAACACAGAATAACATCTCCCTTGAGATCATATATCTCAAAGTTCGTTACAAATCATATTGAAGCAAGTTACCATCTGTCAAAATAAATCGTCGATAATATATTTTCAGTTTTATTAGTACCTTCCCATAGCTTCAAGCTTCAATGTAATCTTTGGGATTGTATTCTTTTTCTTTCGAAGTGAAAAGCTATTTTTTCAGCTAATCATGATTAGTAAACGTTTTTCTGGATTCAAAAACAGACTCGTAGAAACACCATCGCTAATTCAACACTTGAAGTTGTTAATACCTCATTTAGCTATATAATTTTCTTTCTATTAGAAACGCTTCTATTATTTCCGTACAATAATAGTTCGTTTCAACTTTTCGAATCGATACAGACAAGGTGTAATTCACAAATGTTTAAGCATAATCAGTTAGTAGTATCAAAATATAATATATTAAACAATGATAGCAAAACAATCCTAAAGTTATTAATGAAGATTACCAAAATAACGCAGAGAATTGTAATAATATAGAGGCCTCTTATTAATGCTTTGCTGAGTCAAATTAGTAGGTAAAATTATGAGATAAAACAGTCCTGCACGCGATTGAGTATCTTGTAAAATGGTAGTCCGAATAGAGAACATTTTAGTAACAAGAGCAAAGTGACAAAGATTATCATATTGTTTAGTAGACAAAATGATCTTAGTTTATGATGCAAAAGCAGGGTTCAGAAGTAAACAATAGTGAGGGCTTAAAAGGTTTAGGTCAACAGTAGTGTAGACTATTGCAGGACTCTTTAGTGAGAACATAGTTGATAGTAACACTAGATATTCAACACATAGCATAATGCATACCCAATCTTATTGTACTATCCAAAAAAAAATAAAACAAAATTCGTCCTAAGCTTAACAGCGTTAAAATTGAAAGAAAAAGGCCTATCAAGGTTGTTTTATTTGGTACCGGCCAATCTAGATGGCGTTACCTTGTGCTAAATACTGTACCTGCCAATATTGGCCTCATCATGGTTGCGGGCTGCCAATTTTCCAAATTAGAATAAAAAAATGCTATACTATGATAATGAATTTAACCTGGATTCCAATGGTAAAAACAAAATCATAGTATTGAGTGCAAGTGGTTTTGGGTATGATATTTATATCTTCATATAATTCACTATATTAGTACCCAATTTCAGATGTGGTTGAGAATCACGTAAATTATAATATTTGAAAATTAAGAGTATTGATATTTAAAATAACTTTGCATTCTGATGATAAGCCTCTTTCAATGTCGTTATTATATTAAGTTCTGGTGCCATTGAATGTGGTATAAATATTATTCTGCTAAGTACTGTAAGTGCCGGTAATCAGCTAATCAAGTTCGCGGACTGCCGCTAGCATTCCTGATTTGAATTGGATTTTTTACATGTTACTAAGTATAGCCTGAAAATTTTCTTCAAGGATTGGGTTAGTAACACCAAGTAGCAGAAATATTGTGGAACGTTTCCACAATATCAAAGGCGCCTTTATTGATCGTCATTTCTCAATCGCGAGAGATATTAACGACCAAAGAGTGGCTTCGGGGGTATAGATCGAACCAAGTTCATTTATGGGTATCTAACACATTTCATACTCTTTGCACTAAACAAAATGTTGGACAAAAAAATTGTGTCAACAACCTGATGATATCAAAGGTTTTTTATCACCAAAACATCTGGTTATCACATATATAAGAAGCCACTGCTTCATCGTTTTAACAAATTTATTAAACTTAGCTTCGAATTTGAATATAATATTATTATTAGAATATTACATCTACACATTGTAAGATTCTCTTAACTGATTATTCATCCTTCAACAGTATAATATAGAAATATTAAATTATAGTGGGTTTTATGGAGATTTAAGTGCTAAATTATTGGCTCATAACGTTACCAGTACTCTTGCTTAATAATGCGGCTCGATGTTCATTCATGAATTTGGGGATGAACGTAATAAATAATATTCATTTATGCAAATCACGGGTAGGGGTTTTGATTATGCAATTAATACGTAGAGTGAGCGTTCATCGTGCATACATGCATTTTAAGCTTTTTTTCTTAAAATGATTGTTTGCTGTTAGTGTGACCATTCTTCAACTTATTTGCTTCATCTTCATCTTCACTCCGACGGATCTAGTCTAATTTATTCGAACTTATATCCTTATTTCGTTTATTTTATTTATTTCGTTTATTTAGTTTATATATACAATAAGTCAAACTCTTGGAGGAATGGAATCGAGGGTGAGCGCATACGATATTAACCACTTGTTGGAACCAAGGTCGAATTGGCCAGAATCAGGCGAGAACTTTGTTGATAGCGAACGCGGTAAGCTTTATTTTAAAGAGCATACGCATGAGGGGTTCGATAAAAAGCACTTTGATCTAATCAAAGACATGATATGCTGTAGCTGTGCACAGGCCCACATCAAATGGGCGAATCGTCTGCTGGAAAAAGTCGGGACATTAAAGACTGACCAAAACATAATCGCACTTGATCTGAGGAGCGCCCAACCAGACGTTTTTGACTGCCTGCTAGAAAATAATGATCCCGCCGGGGTCAGCGCCGTAAAAGATTTCATGAACGAGTTGTCGCAGACTAATGTATGTGTCAAAACATGCGCCAATAGTACAAGAGAAGCTAATTTGCATTTTTGGCACCGCTACAAGATCCTTTGTGCTGCCGCAGCGTTGACACTTGCCATTCGCTTGAGAAGCAAGGACGATGTTCTATTCTCACGCCTTGTTGGCTATTCATCATCAGTGGTCATTCAGCAAATCGTGAGCTACCAGCGCGGAGCATTAATCACGAAAGAAATTGTAAACATTGCGCTAAAGTATGTCACTGAAACTCTCATTACGAAATCCTCTCAACTTCATGATAGAACGATATCGAAGAGCCAACTTTCCGATACTGCGGCGAACTTGGTCTCCACCTTCATCAAACACCACACGGGCAAAGGCGAAGAGCCGCTAAAGAGGGAAATTAACTCCTTGGTATCCGAAATTAAAGACTCTTTCAACCAAGATTTCAATATTAAGGAGGCGGGAATCCTTACTGGTATTATTTACGCGGGTACGATAAAGCGGGCGATCGAAATCGCCACTAGAGAAAAGCAGTACCACGAAAATGTAAAAGCAGCAGTAGGGATAACACTATCAGTGGTGGGTAGTTGCGGTATTGTAGGTGTAGATAAGGTGATTGACCTGGGCGCAATTATAGTGGATATTTGCATCGAAAGATTTTGGAAGCTAAAGTATGAAGACCTAGTAAGTCATGTCAGAGAGTTCGTGAGAGACTCTGTTTATTGGCCGCTAGAAATTGATAACGTCATGCCTTTCTCGAGCTTGAATTCGAACAATGAATTGACAGATAAACAGAAAGGTGACTTCAAGTCTTGCTTTGAACTTGTGATGGGTGCGAATCTTTTGTGGTGATTGTCGCGTTTCAGCCATTCTTTACTGGTCGGCTGTTAGAGTTATCACTGGTAATGATTACGGGAGTAGATGTTAGATATTTTGTATTTAATATATTCCTCACGTTCAAGTTTGAATAAAAATATGTTATTATCGTGACCCCCTTCATGATTTTCTGTGATTAATAATCGACCTTGATTTTGGATATTTCCCAATTACCAATATTCTCCACCTCTCTTAACTAGGGGGCGCGTAATTGTATATAATTGCATCATGGATGGTCAGATGGAATCTCCATTTTTGGGATAAATTGATGAAGTCCTACAGTAATGTCGGATTTTTGAGTAGTCAGCATTATCCCTTTGGAATATCTATCGGTGTTCTTTGATAATTGTATGATGTATATTATTAAAATCTTCAGGTTATAATAGAGTTTTGGGGTATCTGGTTTCAAATGTGATCTCGATATGGAGAATGTAACGTAATATCAGGGAATTGTGTGGCAATAATAATACCTTTCCGATGTTTTTCTTTTAAAAATGGCCATATTTCATTGCCCCTATATCTTATTGTCCACCTCTTTAGAAACATTAGATAATATAACGGTAATGATTTAGTGGTAAAATTCTTTGTGCCTTCGGTGAGGCCCCGGTTCCATTCCGGACTGGCGTAACTTGTAATCCGAAATAGTTTGGTCGCTAGATTTTGCGCCCGTCTGAATATTATATTTGACACGTGCAGGACTGGGGCTTTAATTCCCCGTTTTAATTAACGATTAAATAAACAAGGAATTATAAAACATATTCGTATAAGTCCTTGGTTATTTAGTTTCTCTATAAACAACTATAGTTGTTTTTTTCTGAGTAACTAAGTTAGTGCCTTTCTAACTTGAAGTATGAGGTATCTCGTCTAATATATCTACCACCTATGATAGACCACACATTAATAACTAAAACTGAGTAGGATACTGCAGCATCCTTGAAAACAGTATATACAGTGTTTATCAGAGATGGGCGCCTTCTCGGCGCCATTATGCCAAAACTAAAATTTCCCTAATAAGCAGATAAATTCGATAAACATGTGATAGTACGCCGTAGTTAGTTTGTGTATTATATGTAAATGCCATTGCGATACTTCTATTAGAGATCGTTAATATATTTTTTAATGAGGTAAAAGAACTTTCGACTTATCTAAGGGTCAGCAGTGCTCAAATGGAAACTACCATGCGATAACCTTTTGGAGCTATTAAACCCGTGTAAAATATTGGAGATATTAAACCTTGGAACTTATGGACGGGTATTGATATGGCCCATAGAATTGCTTTCAGTAAGAAAAAAATTTGATTCCACTTATTTGCTTGCATATCTCGTTTGCAGTTCGTTTTAGAAATACTGATACCTCAGACACACATTTGAGAGTATCAATGGTAAGAAATGAATACCAGTAAACAATGGGCAGGATGTCGGAGTTGATATTTAACAGTGGAATAATGATGACATCGTAAAGCTCTTATTGATGCTGTAGCTATATAAGGGAACCCCAGGTTTTTCAAAGGCCACAACGGAGATGTTGTCCGTCATTATAAAACCAAAATCACTGGCAATATACTTCATAACCATTCAAATAATATATCTTTATCTAGCGATTCATCTTATCATTATTATCTATTTGGCCACAACCAGTTGAGGGATTTTTGGAGAGATATTTTCGACGAGTGTGGATAGCCCTGGCCTGATACGTTTAAATACTATATATAGGGATTCAATCAGTTTTAACTTAACTCTTGCTTCACCACGTGAACAAGACCGCTCGTTACTATAATGATAATATATTACCACAACTAGTTAACTCGAACAACTAATTGCCTTGTACTAGATATATACTACTGGACTCCCACGAGGTTATTCATCTGAAGGATGAATGGCCCCGCGTAAGTCCCATCTAACTAAGTTATACAAATTTTCCCGAGTCAACACATACTCAGCCCTTCGTTATAAATTCCCGGAACCCCCGGGGGTTCCGGGAGTTCCTTACACGTGAGTACTAGATTATTGGCTCATAATGTTATCGGTGCTCTTGCTTAATGATGCGGCCCGATGTTCATTCATGCATTTGGCGATGAACGTAATATTCATTGATGCAAATCGCGGGTAGGGGTTTTCAGTTTAGGAAAGGATCTACTAAAAACGGAAACAGAGAAGAATGAATATTGCACCAACTAGAATTTTTGAAAATACCCTAAAATTGCAACTATCCATTTAAATATGAGTCTAAAGAAGATGGTTCAATTTAATGGTTGTAATAAAAGAAATTTCGGCTGGCGTTGGGGAAAATATTGATCCTCATTCTGGTTTTGATTATGCAATTAATACGTAGCGTGAGCGTTCATCGTGCATGCATGCCATTTTAAGCTACCTACAATGATTGTTTGCTGTTAGTGTAACCATTCTTCAACTTATTTGCTTCATCTTCATCTTCAATTCAACGGGTCTAGTCTATTATATTCGAGCTTATATCTTTATTTCGTTTATTTCATTTATTTAGTTTATTTAGTTTATATCTACAATGAGTCTAACTCTCAGAGGAATAGAATCAGACGACGAGGAGGTTCAGACTACTAAAAAAAGTAGACTGCTGTCACCTTCCCCTGATATCGTGGAGGGCAGTTGTTCCAGTTTCGAAGAAGAAAGCGCTTTTCAAGAAGAAGAAGGCGCTTTTCAAGAAGAAGAAGGCGCTTTTCAAGAAGAAGAAGGCGCTTTTCAAGAAGAAGAAGATTGGCGTCTGTCGCCAATGATTCCCCCCGGTCCTTTGCTTGCACCTTTACCGGTAGAGGAAAAGAAAGATAAGCAGAAAAAGCAAAACATTGTTCTCCATACTCCCCGGCCCACCATAGACTTTAGCACCTTGCGGGGCACAAAGAAAAAAGTTTTTCAAGAAGAAGAAAAAGATTGGCGTCTGTTGCGAATGATTCCCCCAGATCCTTGGTTCGCACCTTCACAGGTAGAGGAAAAGGAATACAGGGAAAAAAAAGACGTCGTTCTCGATACGTCACCGGTCAGCGCATACGAGATTGAGGACTTGTTGAAACCAAGGCCGAATTGGCCAGAATCAGGAATTACCTACGTCTCAAGCGACCGTGGTAGGCTCGATTTCAAAGAGCGATCGCAACTGGAGTCTGGGACGCTTAGTCGGGTAGAGGCTATGCGTCCTAGTTGCGTACAGGCTGAGAGCAAATGGGCGAACCTTCTGTTGAAAAAACTCTTGTCGTCAAAGAATGACCCAAAAATTATCCTACTTGATCTGACGAGCGCTCAGCCAGAAGTATTTGAGTCCCTGTTAGCAAAAGGACCAGCTGGAGTTAGCGCCATCAAAGACTTCATGAAAGACTTGTCACAGAAGGATTTCAGAGTACACTACCAAGAAATAGATGGGTACCCCTTCACGAAATCATACGTGATCATCTCCGCTGCCACGGCGTTGGCACTTGCCATTCGCTTGAAAAGCAAGGACGATATTCTGTTCTCACGCCTGGTTGTCTACTCGCCGTCGACAGTCATTCGGGAAATCGCGATCCACCATCCCGGGGCCTTAGTCACGGACGATTTCATAACAATTGCGCTAAAGTGTGTAATGGAAACTCTCCTCGCCAGATTCTCTGAACGAAATTACGAGATATCAAAGGATCCACTTTTGGAGGCTGCGGCGAACTTGATCTCCACCTACATCAAACACCACGCGGGCCAAGGGAAGGAGCCGCTACAGAGCGCAATTGGCCTCTTGATATCCAAAATAAAGCCAGATGCGAATGAAGATTCCGAGATTATAGTGGCAGCAATCGTTACAGGTACTATTGTTGCGGGTGCGATAAAGCAGGCGATCGAATTTGCGACTACAGAAACTAAGCTTCGCGATAATATAGAAGAAGGCGTAGATATAACACTGTCAGTGTTAGCCTGTTGTGGTACTTTGGATTTAGATAAGGTGAATATCTTGGCTACATTAATCGTGGATATTTGCACCGACAAATTGTTGAAGCTAAAGTATGAAGCGCTAGTAATCTCGATCAAAGACTTTGTTATAGACGCAATCTATTGGCCGCTAATAGATGATAACGTAGTGCCTCTCTCGACCTCAGAGTGGAAGGATAAACTGGCGGCCAAAGACATCGTTGATTTCAAGTCTTGCTTTAACCTTGTGATGCGCTCAAATCAATTGTCGGTAGACGCGGAGGACAATACTGACGCTTTTCAAGAAGAAGAAGAAGATTGGCGTCTGTTGCGAATGATTCCCCCCGAGCCTTTGTTTGCACCTTTACAGATAGAGGAAAAGAAAGATAAGCAACCGCAACTGGAGTCCGGATTGCTTAGTCGGGGGGAGGCCATATCTCCTAGTTGCGTACAGGCTGATAGCAAATGAGCGAACCTTTTGTTGAAACAAATCTTGTCATTAAAGAATGTCCCCTTGGAGCTATGCGATGAGATCATTAAGCTCGACGTGGATACCTTCAAACTAAAATCGATTACTGATCTTTTCCTCGCTGAGCTAGAAAGCGGCCTTTCAATTGAAGGCGGATCTATACCTATGAACCCGACTTGGATTCTTAACAAACCCACGGGTTCAGAAAAAGGGACATACCTAGCTCTGGATTTAGGAGGGACTAATCTAAGGATCCTTCGTGTAGCTCTTGAAGGTGATCGCCATTTGGACGTGCGTAAGCAATCTACATACACATTGCCGTCGGATTTAAAAACTGGTACCAGTGAAGGGCTATGGGACTTCATCACCGAAAGCTTAAAAGAATTCTTGGATGATAATGTTAATTCCAATGTCAATATCAATTTTAATTTAAAAATTCACCTTGGGTTCACGTTCTCGTACCCCATTACCCAAAATGCTATTGATCATGGCGTCTTACAACGCTGGACCAAGGGGTTTAATATCCACGGCGTAGTGGGCGAAGATGTGGTACCTATGTTATCTGAGGCTCTCGAAATGCGAAACCTTCCTACTAAAGTCTGTGCTATAGTCAACGATACCACGGGCACCTTAGTGGCGTCAAATTTTATTTGCCCCAAGACTCAGATCGGCTTGATCTTCGGCACGGGGTGTAACGCGGCCTATTATGAGAGACTAGCCAATATCCCCAAATTGGAGAACCAATTACCACCCGACTATGATCCCGATACCTTAATGGCTATTAATTGTGAATGGGGTGCCTTTAAAGATGAAGTCCTACCTCTCACTAAATGGGATAAAATACTCGATGAAAAATCGCCAAACCGCGGTGAACAAATATTCGAGAAAATGGTCGCGGGGTATTATCTGGGTGAGATTCTAAGATTAATTTTAGTGGATCTAGCCTCACATAATAAAATCTTTGAAAATCAATCCTTGGGTCTACTCAGAATTCCTTATATCATGGATTCCTCATTCTTGTCCGACATTGAAACCGGTCCCTCGGAAAACTTATCCGGAGTGGAATGGTTATTTGAAAAAAACCTTAAGATCCACACCACTGATTCTGAAAGAAAACTAATTCGTCATTTATCTGAAATGATTGGCCGTAGGGCCGCAAGATTATCACATTGTGGTGTGGCCGCTATTGTCAAAAAGATCGATATGAAATCTTGTCAAGCGGGCGCGGATGGCTCGGTATTCAAAAAATATCCTCACTTCAAGGAACTCGGCGATCAAGCCCTAAAGGAAATCTTTGACTTAGATGATAATCTACCAGTAGACGAGTACCCCGTTCAGTTGGTTCCGGCCGGGGATGGTTCCGGTATTGGTGCTGCGACCATTGCCGCTCTAACCCTTACTCGAATCGAACAGGGGCTTTTCGTAGGATCGCAAGGGTAATGTCAGTGATCCAAAACTGTATCCATCATTTGATGTCAAATAATATATGATATAATAATAATAAAAATTTTCGTTTTATAAACTAAAGTATAGATTTATATATAGTCCGTCGTTTGTATACATATGTCATCGAACGACTTAGATAAAACGCCTTAATGAGAGCTTAGAAGTGGTTTTGTTTTCTTCTTCACGGATTACCCCCGCGCTAGTACCATTCGGTCCAAACGAGACCTTTTCATATCCCTCCAAGTATCGGTTTACTCGCAAGGGATGGATTCTAGCCCCGGACCAGCCGAATCGAAATGCAATTTCGTGGGCCAGAATTTCACCGAATCCCAACATCATACCGTTAATAAAGGGGATAAAGGTATTAATGGTTAGTCGTTTTAAGAATTGAGATAATGAGAAATCCGACGATAGTAAGAACGACGAGGGGATAGGTTCACGCTGGGGCTTGACCTGGTCGTCATCCTCTGAGAAAAAGCCCCCCGTAGAGGGTCCATTCGTACTATTCTCCAAAAACTCCAGATCAACCTTTTCGTGCTCGGGCAGATCTTCCACAGACTCGTCTTCGCTGGGGGCTAATGTCGAGGCGTCTTGTGGCTGTTCGAATTCATCCTCGGCGGTGACGGGCGTCAAATTGAGATCAGTGAGAATAGTGAACAGATTGGTAGGAGACGCCATAGTGTATATTATGTGTTTATTAATATCGGCGTGTTGACAATAACTCTATATCTCTCAGCGAGGGTTTCGTCAGGCACATCAACTGTGGGCTCCAAAGGACCCGACCGGCGGTGGGATAAACATCGCGATGTCGGTCGCCATTCACAACGCAGGTTTCGTTTCCAGCCTAAAACACGATTTTGAACGGCGTTTCGCACTATAATATATAAACCTAAGCCCGTCCCCTCTCGTGGCTTCTGAAACAAAACTGGAAAACGAGCTCTTGGGTACGCTTCATTGTGACACCGTGGTAGTATTAATTTTTTTGGCGTATAGTTGAGAATTTGGGTGGTGCTAAGTGAAATATGGATCAAGTCGACGCTGTTCAAGACGCTATGGAGCTTGACCGAAATCAAGACGTGATATTGCCTCCTCAATCGGCAGATAGTCCCCTGAATTTGGCTCAGGAGGAGCTGCGGACTAAATATTTCAAATGGAAGAAGAATTCGCCCTATTATTATGACATGTTTCTATCCTCCACTTTGCCCTGGCCGTCGTTGACCGTACAGTGGTTCCCTGATCTTGAGCAGCCCAATAATAAACACTATTCAATCAGTCGACTACTTTTAGGCACTCAGACGTCATCTCAATCTGCTGAATATACTCGAATTGCTTCAGTCAAAATACCCACGCTAAGTTTTGGCCCAACAGCTTCGAGTAAACCCAGTCAAGATGGTGATGCTAATGGGGTGGTTACAAGTACAGGGCCACGCGGTGACAGTAGTTCAAATTCGAATCAGGTAAATACCAATGAATTCCTTAATAGTTATGACATAGAGCGTGAAGAATTTGGTGGTTATAGGGCTTCACTCTCTAAGATTGAGATCGTTCAGCGCATAGAGCATGACGCTGATGTCAATATCGCCCGATACATGCCTCAAAATCCTGATATTTTGGCCACTTTTAGCGCTTCAGGTAATATCTACATTTTCGATAGAACAAGATACCCACTACAACCCAATGGTATTTTCAAATCTGATATATCATTAGAACACCACCAAACGGAAGGTTTTGGACTTGCATGGAATCCCTACGATAAGGGGATTATCTTATCCGGTGATAATGACGGTAAAATAGCATTATGGGATCTTAATCATTATAAACAAGATATATCCACATTGGCTCCCGTTAGTACCTGTTCAAAGGTTCATATACAGTCCGTTAATGATTTACAATGGCATAACTTTGACCGCAATACCTTTGGATCAGTTTCCGATGACGGTACGTTAAAGATCTCCGATAAACGACAATTATCATCCCCATATTTCTCGTCGACTTCGTCGGTGATTGCTCACGGTGGTGATATTGTTACGACGTTGTCGTTCAATCCGGAGAATCCTTATTTGGTGGCTACAGGTTCAGCCAATGCTACGATAAGACTATGGGATACTAGAAACCTTAAAGATAATACCCCAATAGCTACCCTGGATGGTCATACTCAGGATATCACTCGGTTGGAATGGTCCCCGCATGACTCCACCATCTTAGCAAGTGCTAGTTTAGATAGTAATGTTAACTTGTGGGATGTCTCGATGATCGGTGAGGAACCGAAGGAGTACCTAAATAGCCACTCGACGACGAGTGATATGACCGATGAGACTAGTGTGGTCTCCCGCGTACCTGCGGAATTATTATTTGTTCATGGTGGCCATTTAAGTGCTGTTTATGACATATCATGGAACCTGGCTTTGCCTTGGGTTATTTCCAGTGTGTCTGATGATAACTTATTACACGTATGGCGACCTTCGGCCAATATCGTAGGATTTAAAAAGTAATCGGCTATGCATATAGTCTTTATAACTATTTAGAACTATATATATATATTAATATAACTGAATTATTATTCTTTATGTCTTTTAGCATCAGGACCAGTTGGTGAATCCATCTTTCTCTTTGGAGGTGCCATTGGTGCACCGGGGCCTAGGACCACACCACCCGCTGTAGATTTATTGGCAATTGTAGTAAATGTACCACTCTTGAACCAACGATCCTTATCTATATTGCTACTGGCTTGTTGTAAGAAATTTTGAGGCGCTGAAATTTCAATGCCGCGATTTGAAGTAAACGAAACCGTTGAAGACAGTCCACTTACATCAACCGCGCCGGGGGTCTGTTTATGTCTTGAAGCAAATGTATTAAGTCTTTGTTCCATTCCCTTGGTCATTCTAGCCTTGGTTTTATCATCAGCGGCTAAATTCTTAAAACTAGCACCCATGCCGCCGGTTGAAGCGCCAATCATACCAGTATCAACAAGTCCACCATAGCCCTCAACCTCGCCCTGAGGTTTACCGAATGCCATAGTATTAGCCGCCAGCTGCAATTCAGATTGCTTGAACTGTTCTTTCCATTTTCTAACTCTTCTACCACCTCTTTTCTTGGATGGTCGATCGTCAGGGACCGGTAAGGCCTTGATACCCTTATTCTCGGGGGGCTCCATCAATTTTTCTAACTTCTCCTTGATCTCCTGGTAGTACTTGGCACCCAGATGACCATCCTGAGACGAACGAGACATATCAATACGGGCTGCTAAGACAAGCTTACCGGAGACAATTCTCATGGCCTGTTTTCTCGTATCCGGCGGCAGCGATTGAATGATAGTACTATGATACAAGAATCCCTGACGCTGAAAGCCCACGCTCCCCATATTGCCTATTTTAAATGATCGCTTGGCACCCAAGGCAGCAATGTTACATGAAGGCGTTTTGGATAATCCGGGCAATCCACCTGCAAACCCCATTAATTGGGCCGCCGTCGAGGGGCCGACAATATAAGAAATGTTGGGGGCATATGTTGACAGTCGAGATGCTACATATTGTGTTATGACCTTCTTGGCTTGATCGAGCTCTAATATCAGATCACACGCTTGGTAAATAGAAGGAAGTAAATCTTCCGGTCCTTGTGTAGCGTTATTGTCGTTGGTGGTGGATGCGGACAGAGGTCTGGCGGTAGATGTTTGCATCTTAAGTACCATAATAGTAGCACCGTCTAAAAAGGGAAGTTTCTCAGCCTCAATATTATTAACATTCGCGCCAATAACTTTGACGGCCTTGACAAAATCTATCGGATTCGTTACAAACTCTTCCAAATCGGAGAAAATGGACTTGTAATGATCCTTGATGAATTTATGGATCATAATGATTTCATGATCGATATCAACACTAAGATTATTGGCATCCACCAAAAGTTTATATCCTTCACTATTATGGCTGTTAGCTGTCGCCACTGATGATGATAAGCTACCGTTATTGTTTGATGTCTCGGAGGCTTCAATGAGTTGAAGAATCGGCTTAACTCTAGTAGGTAGTAGTTTAGATATTTGATCCACGGTAGCGATTTCCTTGAAATCAACTCGTTTAATTAAATCCTCCGTGGTTATATCATTGCCATCTTCACCTAACCCGGTGGTATCGAGATTTATCAAAGCATCTGGGCCTTTCGAATCCGCCAACTCGGTGGTATTCAAATTATCATTGCCATTTAAAGACGCCTGCACATATTTGGGTTCTCCGTTATTAATCAACCCCGATTCTTCTTCTTCTAATCTTTCTTCGTCGCTGCTTAAATCGGCCAAGAGTTCGTCGGCTAAAGAAGACATTGGTATTATTTACGATGCTTTACGGTACTTTACGGTACTTTATGGTCGAATTAAAAAAAATTATTGTTCAGTGCTTGAACAAGCCATGCGGGTCCAAATCAAACGCCATTCATATCGCTGGGGTTCGAAGGTTGGGACAAACCGTTAAATTTGAGTACGCCAAACATGGCTCGTACGCCCGAGCTTATCGGTTCGTCCAGCCCTTCATCGACTGAAAACGCCATTCAACTATGAACAGTCAATCGGGCTCGTCATTCTCCAATGAGGATACAAGAACTTATTTTGAAAAACAGAGAGATCATCTGCTGGCCGATATCTCAATGGTAAGTCACGTCTTGTCTTGTCTTGTCTTGTCTTGTTGTTTAACTAACTTACCGCTTCTTGATTAAAGAGCATGGAGAATGTCTTAAATAATATAAACGCCCTTAATCGAGATTTAGAAGGTGCTATTGATGTCGGCAAGGAGTTTAGAAATGTGTCAGTTCTCTGGAGCCATTTTTATCAAGGGTTGTCCACCTATGGATTGGCACCTGAGGGCGAGGAACAGTCCGATACCGTACAAGCTCAGGCTCAAGAATCGCAAGATGAACCTCAAAGTAATTTAGGTGAATCTGAAGAATAATGAAGCCAGATTGGTTCACGCTTAAATCTCTTTCGTTAAGATCGATTGAGAAGCGATACCAACTTGGAAATACAGTCATGTCTATGCTCTCCAAAAACAGTTTGTATATGTTAACGAGTTAATGAAATAATAAAGTTGTAAATTATAATCATGAAGGGTAAGAATATCTTCAATGTTTCAATTACTTAGGTTCTATGTGGATGAGAGAATTGTATGAAAAGAAGAAAAAAAGGTATTATAAAAAAAATCAAAAATTAATGCTAAAAAATTAAAGAAGGAGTCTCAGAGGGAGTACCTATAAATTAGGGTGTACTTATAAATTAGGGAGTAATTAAAAATAACGAAATCTTAATACGCTCACATGCAGCCAAAAAAAAAGGATCCAAAATTATCTACAAAATAGCACAGTGTCTTTTCTTCCTGTTCTTTTTGTTTGTGGTTCCGCTCGAGTCACTGGTCGAAGAATATTGGTTTTTGCGGATACGATTACTACTGCCAGTAAGCATAGAATTCAACTTAGGTTTGGCTTTAAAATTTTCCTTTACTGCCATAGTAATTGATAAGGAAAATATATCACTCACACCTTCCGATATCTTAGCTGAACATTCCATATATTCAGCCGCGCCAGTTTCATCTGCTACGCGCTTTCCTTCGGCCCAGGTAATTGGTGAAGTTCCTTGCTTTTGTAGGTTATGTAAAGTGGTAGGGTCTCGTCTAAGATCGGTCTTGAGAGCTACCAGCACGGTAGGAATACCGGGACAATGATGTGATACTTCTGGTATCCATTTATCTTTGGCATTCTCTAGCGATGCTCGACTATCTACGGCAAAACAAACCAAAAGAACATTAACATCTGGATAACTCAGTGGCCGTAATCGATCGTATTCTTCTTGTCCGGCAGTATCCCAAAGGGCTAGTTCAATGGATTTACCATTGGGTGCCGTCGTTGTTGTAACATAGTTCTCAAAGACGGTAGGCACATATCTTTCAGGGAAAATTCCCTGAGCGTATGATACAAGTAAGCAAGTTTTACCACACCCACCGTCACCTACCACCACAATTTTAACGTGGTAATCGGGGATTTTATTTATCGTTGTTCCAGCGGTATTGTTTAACCTACTACTGCCAGCGGAACCGTCTCTCTGCTTTGCGCTAGAGCCATGGCGGGAAAACTCTTGTGAAACAGGGACCGGGGAAGATGAGTTAACGGCGTATCTGGCTGATTGGTCCTCTACCAATACAGGAGGCGAAAATTGAGGTATCGAGGGTTTTTTTGACATTTGAAGTGATAGTCTTTTCGAGGATGCTACCATTGTTTAGTGGTTTCTTAATGTAGAAATAGGAGTGATGCGTATTAATATTAAAGGATACACCAGTGATTATTTATATTAGCTCACGTTCTGGGCTTTCTTTGAGAATGATAGGACGTTTCGTTGGAGAAGAAAGCTTGGAGAGAGAAGTGGAAGAATTACGGCTCCAGAGGTTAAAAAAGGATGTACCCAAGATTTATCACGCGGCAGTCAGATAAGAATAGGGTATGCAGCAAATTAAATGACACGGATAGGGTAAATAATCCACTATGGGTAGATCTAATCAGGGTATGATTATTTGTATATACCGTCTGAACGACAGCTGTCGGGATGAAGTTGTTTGGCATCTTCTGTTTACAGAACCAGGCGCTGATGCCCCTGCGTTGCCGGGGAAACCGCGCCCTAATGGCCTATTTGATTGAGAGCTAGACTATGGTCCAGTTTGTATATAGAATCCAATTAAATTAGCAGTTTAGATATATATATATATATGTAGCATATATATGTGGCGTATTGCTGACGGACATCTACTTGAATGGGCCATTTAACTCCAGAGAGAGTACCCGCGAAGCCAACTCCAGACACCAACAATGACTAGACTGCCTAAGGACCAATTCCAATCCATAATCAATACCGTGAATACCCATAGAGTTCCTAAGGCCGGTGCCTTCTTCATTACAAAGTAGTAGCCTTCTTCGTTGGCGATAAATATAACGTACATTCCTAATGCAATTGACGCTAAGAACAAAGCGGTCTGAAACCAAAACAGTTGGTTCTTAGCCTTGGCTAACTGAATTTCAGTCTTTTGGGCTCGCTGTTTATCGGTTTCGGGCGGCGTGAAGGATCTCGCAATATTCAGCAATAACGTAAATACTGGCAACGCCGTAGACGCTCTCATTAGTAAGTTTTTCCATTGAAGAAGGTCTTCAGTCGGCTCAGAGTATTGTTGGTGAACAAGGACATCAAGGCATAGATGGACCGAATATAAGGGAATTATATATAAAGTGTAGTCAAGTACCTTAAAAAGAAGACTATCTTGATCTTCGTCATCATCTTCCTCTTCTTCTTCTACAACCACTTTGGTTCGTTCATTAGTATTGTTTGAGGAAACTTTGAAATTTTGTTTAGCCTGTTTCGGTTCAAGGACTGGTTGATCATCCTCTAATTCAACAATTTTGGATCCTCGAAGTCGGTCAATTTGAGCGATCAAAGGTTCTTGAGGAACATCCGCCTGTCCAATATAGTTTTGAAAGTCAGCATAATTATTTAAGATTGTAACTTCGGGCCCGGTTTGTGGCTTCTTATTAGAAGGGCTCTTTTTAGTTCTGGGTGCCATTTTTTTTTTTGATTGTCTCCTCTTGTGGGAAAGTAAGAAGACAGGAACCCTGGGTCCAGAAATACATTAACTAATAGATTATGCAGGATTCAAAGAGTTGATTGAATCAATTTATTTTATTATTTTTTGATATTTACAGTATGATATATCAAAAAGATTACGCGAGCGAATAAAATGTTTAGTTTTTAACTGAGGCATTAATTTATTTAGAGTTCCAAGGAGGAGCTCATCTTAAAAAAAGTGATAAAATTATATATAAATATACAAAGAATTAAAATTTAATTAAGAATTAGTTGTTTAGTCGAAAAGACCGAATCCCATATCTTCATCGGATTCTTCCTTAGCTTCTTCAACTTCTTCAACGGCAGCTTCAGAAGTGGCAGCGGCGGCGGAACCAGAGGAGACAGCAGCACCGGAGGAGGTACCGACGGCAACGTTGGTAAGAAGAGCAACGACATCTTGACCTTCAAGAGCCTTGGCGAAAAGTTGAGCCCAGATCTATATATCAAATTAGTTAGTATTAAATTCTTAAAAAGTAAAACGCTTATATACACCGAAAACTGATCAAACTGATAGCAAGTAAATTATTCAAAACCAGGTCTGTTACATGAACTCCGAAATGAAATTTAGTAAAAACTCTAATTCCCCCTGATTATTGAGAAGAAAAGAACCTATCACCAACACCTAACTCGAAATGATACGGCAACTTTGCAAGAAAAAAATTGGCGGCATTCAAGGTCGATCAGACAACTAAGGCAAACAAACAAAACAAAGGTCATCGATTCCTTCCTTATTTACTTCAATCGGTTCAAAAAAATTATCGCTATCAGTTGTTCTATAATCGGCTCTGCGGAAATAACCCAAATGGGCGGTTTATCGTAAATATAGACTTACGGGTTCAAGGTCTTCAACACCGGCAGCCTTGGTTAAAGCTAAAAGCTTTTCGGCGGTGATGGCAATTTCAGCATCGGCAAGGATAAGGGCAGCGTAGGAGACAGCGGCTTCGGACATTTTTGGTATGTGTATTTGGTCGGTGTGGTAAACTAAACTGAACAAAATTCGTCAGAGCCTAAGAAGAACTATTTGCAATGGGAGGAAGCTTTTTCGAAGGTTTCGATTTCCCACCGGCAACACGTTGTGACTGTGCATTTCGCCGTTATGTCATTGTTTATGTAATGCATTTTGCCCTGTATAAGGCAATTAGCCCTAACTGGGAGCACACGAAGCCCTAACGCAGTGGGATAGTCCCCAGTCTATGGCTTACCTAATCATACAAGTAATCGCATACACACCAAAACTATCGCTTTATGGCCTATATATGGGTATGTGAACGTCTATATAAGTATATTTACGGGCTTAATTAATGTACTGTTGGTTGGTTGGTTCAAGCTTAGATAGCAATACGAATATACCATGAATGAGCCGAATCATACCGTCTTAGTCGCCCACTCAGTCCAGTGTATGGTGGGTGAGTGGCTTTCTACTCTGATAATTTTGATTTCCCAAGACATTATACTATAATCTGTTAACGACGTATGGCGAATGGAGTTATAAAATCTGCTCGAGTTTGTAGGATTTATTCCTTTGTTTTATTGATTAAATTGGCTTTCTGTCTTTGGTAAGCAGTATCTATTGGAGCTTAAAATGCGAGTTTGGCATTAATTATCCACATGCATATTCAGAATCAGGTCCCAATCGGTATAGATATGATAATATCAGTACGCAGCGTAAGCCTTATCGCAACCGGTCTCTTATTAGTGTAGGGTTCCAGTTTGTTGATTTAATTCCTGTACCAGGCTAGTTTTATAGTGAGAGACTTATTCGGTTGTAAATGAGAAGAAAATTAACATATTAAACTGCTGTAACTGTAATGACAATCAGTACAACACATTCAAACTATAAGTACAAATCACTTAGAATATAAATACAATAGTGATACAAAATAACGGTAAAGACATAAAATAATCGAAAGAGATAGAAAAATGAGACGCAGAAAAATTGCTTTATGAAATAATGGGTAAACCAGTGCTGATATCGGCTTTCTTTAATGATATCAGTTAATATTCGGACCCGTTACATTTTTCAGAGATGATACGAAAGCATGCAAAGCATCAAACAAGAAAAAAAAGGTAAAGGATTGAAGTAGAGATCTAACGATAAAATGGATATGATCCTGTTTAAGCAAGGTGAGGAGGAAGCAAGAAGTTGGGGATAGAGTTCTTGATGTAGTAGATGTGTTCACAGTTTCTGCAGACCATCTTACCTTCGTTGATTTGTGTCTAAAATAAGATAACAGGTTAGTTATTTGTCCATAATACCAGATAAAGGTTCACCTTTCGACAATTCAAATCAGTCGCTTTTACTTACCTCCAGTAAGAGAGAGTGTAAGTCTCTCAAGATAGCATCACTTTCTTCAGAGTAGATATTGTCGAGTTCGGGCTTAACATCAGGTAAAGTATTGTTACCGAGCTATGAAAAAAAGAAAACAGTAAATGGTTAGCATCTAAAACTTGGGACAGGGAAAAGGTAGAGTAAGCAAAACATACCTCCTTGGCAACTTGCACTAAAGCAGGCCAGTCGATTCTGACGAGAATGCCAGCTGTGAAGGCAGGATCGTAATCAACTTCTTGTTGGATCATTTCAAGCTCCTTGTATTCTAAGGGGAATGACTTGCCGCTGGAGGCACATGACTTGACGGCGCATTGGACAAAATTGGTGGTAAGGAACTTCATTGTTGTGATTTATTGTGGTATTGGATATTCAATATCTTTATCTCTACTATCGTAATCCGTTTCTTGATACCGTCTGAGAAAAATTTGGATTCCGCTGATTGATTGATTAGCGGTGGCTTTCCGGGCTTGGGAGATAGGGTATGACTTCCGGGTAACCGATCATTATATAAGACTCTTTTTTCGGGGGCTCGCCATCTCTTGTCTTCCCGTTGTTATATTCCATAAGGGACTTCGAGGCCTTTCGGTATGATCTGATTGCCCGGTCCTGGAGTCTATTGACTATGGTAAGTTTAAATCATTCAAGCTGCGTGCTTTAATTCTGAATCTTTGTTATAAGGATTGTTCATATGATGATAATCTAAGCTAGGTGAGAAATGTCATACATTCTGTGAGATCCTTTGCAACCTCTAAGAAGCCCTGATCTTGAACCCTTATTTCAAATTTTCATGATTCTGGCGCTTTTGCTATGTCTATCTTCCTTCGAGGAAACAAAAACTAACTCGTTTATTTAGATGTATGTGCTTGATTCTGAACTTGAGAGATAATCCAGTAGCCTGGCCTTTGATTTGCGGTCTGTGATTTTGATGATATCTGATTTGATAAATTACACACCGTAAACATAAAATGATTATAGAGTTTTACTCTGTCAATCCCCTGATCGCCCTTCTTACGAGTTGGAACGAGCATGACGAACCGTGTCGCATGATTTTGTTAAATATCAAACGGTTAGGCTTCTGGACACTTAATAATTAATGGTTAATTCATTTAATTTTAAAACATTTTACTAACCGGCATTCTTTAGATTCATAATTTAGTATTATAATTTCATAGATCAATATATTTATTAAACTTTCCCGAATTTTCATAAATTAAATTTTCAATCGTTGTATGATATGCAATCGTAGCTAACGTGTTCCTCCCATCTTTATGTGCCGCCCGTTAAACTACGGATCTGGACAACGGAGATCAGGTTCATCAGCAGCCACCCCCTTATGTTAATCAAGCTATATATTAAATTTATTTACAATGAATGAAGCTAACAGAGGTACTCGAAATAATAATTGTAGCACCCTATCCGGGTTACCCAAATTTAATCGTGATTTTAATCAAATAAATTGCAATAAAGGCGTGCGTAATAGGCGATCGCTCACCACTGCTTTCACCGCTTCACAAAAAATGACAGAATTGCATGCGCTTTCCAAAACACAATTTGATGAAACTGAGGAATGGGAAACTGTTGAGGATGTATTTAAACCTGTAGATGAATGTTCCTTTGAAATCAGTACCGAGTCTCGATCGCTGAATAGGGCGAGTAACGTACGCCCTTATCACAACAGTTGCGATGTTGTATTGGAAAATAATTGCGGGAAAATCACAACAGCAAGCTCGGATATAATTATTAGTGAAAACAATAATACAAGATTCCAAAATCGACATAAATTTATTAATAAAGATTCGAAGAAGCTTTTTATCTCGAAAGGCATGCGTTCTAAAACAACATCAACTGACACGACACTACGGAAAATAACGTCCAAGCAGCGAGCCTCAACGTTTGATTTGCTGTGTGATTTGAGTCCATCGGAATTAGAAAAAACACATCCGTTATTGGTGGATGTAATCAGCAATTCTTTAGTTGATACAAAGTTGGGTGATAGCCTAAATAAAGATATAGCATGCTCTGATGAAGCTTCTCTGATGCTTCACTCTGGAAGTGCTACCACAGAGATTTTATCGGCTTCTGTGGGCGCCTTCTCAATCGGCATTTCCCAAGAAGTATTGAATTCCAATGAGGATAATACGATTGACCCACAGAAGCGAATGCTTTGGAGTGATAAAAATTCGATAGTAACGGAGGAAAAGCCTGGATCACCTATTATAAAGGTTTCAAATCATGATGAATTTGCGGTTATTCCCTCAAATAAACTTGAAGGGCCCTTGGATTCTACTGAAATTTTGCCAAGCATTGAACCCTCTTTTAATGATGTTGATGATTTTCAAAATAAGCCTAATATACTTATTTCTGATCTTCCATCAGATATTGTTGAAAACAAAGAAGAGGAAGTCGAGATGCCAGTTTTGGAAATTTCAAGCAAAGTAGACGAATCTACTCGCGGGAATGAAGGATATGAAATAAAGAATAGTTCTGAAATCCAAAATAAGGATATCTTTTCCTCTGAAATCCGTCATACTGGGTCATTAACCTCAAAAACTTTTTCCAGTAGCATTGACTTAATTGATCAGGAATTGTCTCAAAATATATCCGAATTGATACCCGCGGGTATGTTGGTTGCTGCGAATACTCTTCCCAGGGGTTTTTCTTGTGGTTCTGTAGGTAAATCGCATATCGAATTTGGAACAAGAGGATGTACGAACCCCTATTTTCTAAAAACTGAGACGACCCCATTCTCATCCGAAAATATTTTTTCTCCTACCCCTCAAGGATTTGGTAACGATCAACCAGCATCCACGGTAGTAGTGATTAAAAACTCAGCTAAAGTTGTAATTAAAAATGGTGTAAAGGCCTCTATTATTTCACCTGACTTTAATGGTGCAGTCCTATCAGCAAAGGTATCTTCGAGCCAGATCAGGATTCCTTCAGTTCGAGTCGGGCTGTCTAAGAGGGCCAAGTTAAAATCTTTACATCCTCATTTGCACAGAGGGTAGACTGTGCTACATACATATCAGGGTATCTTATTTATATTTTCTGCTTGTTCATCTATATGCTCTTTGGTTTTCTCTATTATTTTGGTGTTTACTGTATGTTTATTTTATATATAGGTGTTTTCTACGGGTTTTGTTTCAGGATCTGAATAAAATAATAATGGCTATTTGTTTGTGTTCACATTCAGAAGACGAACGGCTCACTGCGTTCGGGCAAATTAATATGAGCCAACCGTCGAGTCCCAACCGATCAGATCATTCTGCACCGATTTTTTAGCCTCGAAATCAACAATCAAACCGTGCTAATGCAGCAGGGCACCAATTAGGAACGATTAGCGTAATAATTGGCAAAGCGTCACCTCAACCGCCCACATATACACCAGATGATAACACGGACTCAGCTGTTGAGTGTCTCCAGGGGGTCTGGTACCTTTTCAAGGGGTCTCCAGACCTGCAAACACGGGACATCCGAGAATCGGAAAATAATAACTGGCGCATCAGGTGTAAGGGGATACAGTCAAACGAGCGATGATCTTAACCCGAATACGAGTGCGGGCTCAATCTCTGAAGATCGTTCGCGGGAAACAACATCAGCTTCACCTATTACGTTTTACTGTAGTAATATTATCGTAGCCGATGCTCATAAATTTCAAAACCCAAAGACTCTCTTAAGGTTATACCAAGAGCTTGACAATGATGCTGATACTAAGATCGGGCAAGACAGCACGGCGACTACGGTGGTCGACGAGGATGATCTCAATAGATATCTCGGTCCGTCGAAATTTCATAATTTACCGGTTGAATCGGCATTACAGGAGTTCACTAGACATCTCAAAATTCATGATAAAATCGACCATACCTTATTGGCGGAAATTGACAGAAGAAAAAATTACCACACAGTAGTACCTTCTGGCAGTATGCCAAAGACTGAACACGTTCAACGACGGGATCTTAAAATACCTTATTCGGAAAAGGAGTTACGCCAGCTTGATGATAAAACCCTTTTACATATGCATAATCATCTCTATAAATCGCCCACTATCAAATTACCCACTACACCATCGGCTTCATCGATAAAAGGGTACGATTACGCTGGTTTTAGTATGGCTCAAGTACGAGGATTTCAGGATTCATCGCGAAATCCTATTACGCTAAACGCGAAACTTTATTTGTTGTTCAACGATTACCAAAATGACTCGAATCTTGTCAATAATCTATATAGTATATTAGTCGAAAATGAGCAAGTACCAGATATTACGACGTTTCATATTTTGATCTCGAAACTAGCTGCTTCCAAACATCATAGTCTGGCTTGGTTTGCATTCGAGGCCCTCTTATCATCAAAGCTTGAATTCGATATGGCTACATACAAATGTTTACTTTTACAGTGCATATACTCATTCCAAGCCAAAGACTTTTTCAAATTGCTACAGGCCTGCAATTTGGATCATCAAGTTCTGCGGCCATCATCTGAGATTTTTACTGCTGGGGGTAAAATTGATTACAAGCAGTTATCAGCGGCATATTTGTCATCGGTAACCGTTGAGAGAGTAGCGAAAAGTCTCAGTAGAATTACTAAACGTGATCTTAAAGTTAGTTTGAGAAAGAAGTTTACTAAAAATAGTATTACCAATGAGTCTGTTGGAATTGAGCAAAGTCTAACCCAATTCGATGATCCTGAAATAATTGCTATTATTATGGATGGTATGCGTGTGTTCAATAAGACTTATTTAGTAGACTGTGTGTTACAGAATATGCTAAATAACGACATACCAATGACGTGGAGAATATTGCATATCAACTCTAAGATCGCATATGATTCCAGAGATTTAGTTAAGGGCTGGTGGGTCTGGAAGCAAGCCAAGCTGATGTTACTGAATCCTAAACCCTTGGATACCGTTGGTGAACCCACTCATAAGCAAACGGTTCATAATGTATTATCAACATTGCATTTTTTGGCATTAAAGACCGATGATCAAAAATTAAAACAAGAAATAATGGGCTTTTTATGGAAGAATCCCGGTAAGCTGGATTTCTCCGTACCGAAGGACACCTCCAATACACGCCTGCGATTGTTTGACTTGGATCGCTTATCAGCAGTCAGCCGAACGGTGGCAGGCCTAGATATTGCCGGTTGGTCCGTGGTTGGCAAGATATTAAAAAGATAGAGATATCTTCATTCCAGCCAGTACTACTAAAAAAATTATTTATAAAACCTGTATATATATATATGACTATAATTTTCAAATATTGTTCGTCTATGTTCACTTAATTTCGTTCTCTACACGCGATCTTCGATTTTCCTACTTGGGACCGAAAACTTACTTTCGGTATGCCGTTGTCATGCACGATCGTCCAAAGAGAAAAAGATTCTTAACGTATATATATATATATATATACGGCTTATTCGAGTAGTAGTAAATTTGCAGGATGTCGCAAAATTTGAAGGTGCTCGTGTTTGGTAACACTGGGGAAAACCTCCGTTTGTCATTAGCCAAAGCTAGTTCGATCCACGCTGGAAAGCATGGTCCTTTCAATGCTGTACTCATTTTAGGTGGTAAGCCCGACAACTTAGAAACACCCTTTGAAGTCCCCTCGGATATGACAGTATATGTGGCGAGTGAAAGTGAAGATTATGAGACTCTCAGTCTTGCCGAGGGTATTACTGTATTGAAAAGTGGTGATATAATCAAGACCCTTGACGGTTTAAGAATCGGTTTCGTTGGAAATGACAATCAAGGTGATAATATTCCAGAAACCCAAAAGGAAAACAACACGGTAGATATTCTTCTCAGTCATTCATGGCCTCGCGGAATCACTACTCACTCCAATATCCCTCTGCCTTCTTCATCGGTTGAACTGCTTTCAAATGGTAGTGCTGATGAGGCCAGTAGACAATGGCACCCAAGATATCATTTTGCTGCTGGTGGATTCTGGGAACGCGAACCCTTTGTGAGTCAGGAGGCCCAAAAGGCTGACGAAACTGATATGAAATCCACTGATCAATTACAGCGTTTAACCAGATTTATTTCATTGGGCGATTATAAGGGTGATAGTAAATGGCATTATGCCTTTCAACTCGATGTCCCCTTATCGGACAATGAAGCCATTGGTGGGCAGTTAGTTATGACCGCTAACCCTTACTCTACTTACCATGCTAAGGGTGGTAATGATAAGCATCAGAATGGTCAAAAGAGACAGAGAGAAAATGATCAAGCGAGAGATGATGAATATTCTGAACAAAATAAGCGCGTTCAAAAGCCCTTTGTGCCCATTAACCCCGGTACATGCTTTTTATGTCTCTCCAATCCTACTTTAGCTAAGCACTTGATTGTGTCAATTGGTGATGAAGTGTATATGGCCTTAGCCAAGGGTCCCTTGACTCAGTCTCCTGCTTGGCATGTTTTGGTGTGTCCCATTGCCCATGTGCCCACATTCGGTGCTTTAAATCATAGTGAATCTGGACTGGATAACCCTAATGCATCAGCTGACGTTCTTTTAGAAATGGCTAAATATACGACTGCTTTGAGAGCCATGTATATGGAAACTATCAACCATGACATCGCCGTGTTTGAAATCGTCAAACCTAATGGTATTCATATTCACAGTCAAGTTATTCCTATACCCGTAGACAAAATTGACGCCTTAAAGGAGGAGTTCTTAAAGCGTGGTGCTAGAATGAAGATTCAAGAAAAGTCTATTAAACGTGACAGTGAAGATAACTACTTTAGAATTTCCCTTGGTTCCGATGTGGAATTATACATTGATTTGAATGCCTTGACTGGTGGTGGCCAAAGAGGTGGAAGAGGTGGAAGAGGTGGTTACAATCGAAATAGCGGTGGTTACTTTGACATGCAATTCCCCAGAAAGGTTATTGCTAGCGTGTTAGAAGTCGAGGATAGAATCGACTGGAGAAAATGTGAACAAAGCATCCAGGAAGAATCTGACTATTCGCAAGAGTTTAAGGAAACGTTTAAAAAATTTGATTTCACTCTTGCTTAGTTTTCAAAAAAGCAAAATTAATATTTTTCCCATATGTATATTAGACAAAAAAATAAATGTATCAAGTAGTCACTTTAACTATAATTACAAGTTTTAGAATAAATTTCAAAATCCTCTTTATTCGCTAAAAGATCCAGCAGCTAGACAAAGGTTTTGGTTTGTGAAATGGACCTTGTACACTGGGGTCTTTCTAGTAAAATAAACACCCATGTGATCCGGCGTGGATACAATTTCTTTCTTCTTTTTACCATCAGCATCAACCACCGTAGGATTCTTAGATCCCGCACCATTATTGTCCATTTCACCGCCCGCTGAAGTTGTCGTTGTAGTGAAAGGTTCCGGTTCTGGTCCGGCTTCGATGGTATTGTGTTTAACATCCCATACTCTCACAGAATGATCAGCGCCCGAACTCAAAAGAACTGAACCATCATTCGACCAAGTTAGGGAATAAATCGACGCCTTACCGTGGCCTCGCATTGATTTCAAACGACGACCTGATCCCAGATCCCAAATATTAACCACACTATCCTCACCGGCACTAGCCAAACATCTACCATCGGGGGATACGGAGGTACAGTTAACAGGGCCCATATGACCCAGCATAACTCTTACGGGGCTACCTGAATTCACATCCCACATACGACATGTCTTATCACTTGACCCCGTGAGAAGATATTTACCATTAGGGTGGAATGTGACGCAATCAACATCACTCATGTGTCCGGCCATGATGCGGAGTGGATACATGCGATCGCAAGACCATAGACGCGCCGTGTGATCGTGTGAGGCCGTAGCGAAATGTTGACCATTGGGGCTGAATGCTACGTCCCAGATTGGTTGATTGTGGCCCTTGTAAGCAACGAGATTGGTATAGGTTTCCATAGACCAAAGACGGACAGTACGATCTTCAGAACACGATAATAAGTAGCGGTTGTCGGGGGAGAAATCAAGTCCGAATACGGCACCAGAATGGCCCTTGAGGCGTTTATTGGTACTAGGTTCATCATCGGCAATTACGCTCTGGAGCTTTTTGCCCTTGAGACTCCATACTTTGATGAAACTGTCAGAAAACCCACTGGCGACCAACTTGGAGTCAGGAGAGAATTCGATGCAATTCAGGGACTCGTTACTGTCGTGGAAGGTATACATACATATACTTGGAAGCGGCGATTGTACTCTATCTAAAACAATATTCTTGCGGGCATCAATAACTTTTTTGAATTCAGTTTCGATGTTGATCACAGTATTCAATTTTTCCGTCAGGTTTTTTTTCGAGGTTCCAGTTAATTCAATAGATTCAGCTCTAGCTGATTCAGTAGATTCGGATCCATCTATATCCATGGCTTCTACCTTAACTTCATTCTCCATCTTAAGCTCACTCTCCACTAGCTCAACATCGGCTGATGTCTTGGGTAGGAGCGAACTTATAGTTAAATCAATGTACTGGTATATCAGTTTGAGAATAATCTGACCACCTGTATGATAACGTTCGTATAAGAAAAATATCAAGTTATCGGCTGACGCTTTCGAAATGGCTAGCTTGTATTTAGTATCGATAAAGGTTTTGAGATAATTGGAGGCAGAGGGTTCAGTTGATGTCAAAGCTGATGTTGCGGCAGCTTGCAATTGTTCTAATTCTTTTGAATGAGATATTAAGAAAGGCTTGGAATAAACTCTGAAAAAGGTTCTAGCCAATTGGACAGCTACTGGTTTAGTGATTTTGACTTTTGATGAATTAGTCGTTGATAATAGTAAGCTGATATAAGTGTAAATAAATACAGGATAGCGTAAATTCTGTAAATCACTTTGATAGATCTCCAGTAATCCATCTATCCACTTATTTAATAAAATATTGGACCGCACATGGTGATCTAAAAATTCACTCACTGTGCTAGAAGTCGCAAGGCCGTAGTCGAATCTGCTGGCCGTAGGACCGCCCGATGACGCATCTTGAGTCGGCGTAGCTGAATCTGGCACAATAGGCGATGATGTGGAACTCGACGTCAACTCGGCCAGAGAGGAAGATGTAATAATGGGTCGTGAGGGTGGGGGTAGCGTGGGAATACGGGAACTCTCCATCCGTAACATGGCTTCACTACGACTATATCCCTTTTTGGTAAGGTATTCAAGAACAATTCGATTCAAATCAGCCTGCGAAAACGCCTGGCCGGAGGGTTGAGATTGATTCGTAGCAGTAGTCTGTTGTTGTTGTTGTTGTTGTTGTTGTTGTTGTTGTTGTGCATGGGCCGCCATTGCCGCACTTTGTGACAAATTACTATTAACACCACTAGTATTGCTATTAGATGAGTTTGTGGCGTTGGTAGTATTTGCCGAAGAGGATAAACCGCTGTTCATTCGGTTTGAACCATCCTTATTTTTATGGCTCGCGTTAGAGCTTGGCGTCCCTGTAATTGGCGGCATGGAAGTATTATGTTGTTGGCTCATTCTACTTATGTATTTTATCGATTGAACTAGAATTATTTAATGAGAGAAATGATTCTAAAAGGGGGGAAGAACTGAGTGGAGATTTTGTACCTGTACAATCCAGTTGGGTATACTATTATGTGCCTTGATAGTTCTAGATGTATTCACCAAAATAATGCACCGACTTAAATAAGCTGATAAAGCCAAATTAAATTGCTGGGTTGAGCGATAATATAAATATTCAACGATTTATACGGGTCAGCGGAAGCCTGTGTACAATTATCAGATCGAACGAAGTCGGGGTTGATTTCAAAGTACTGAAGGGTGGTTTTGTCGATTTGGAGCCTTTGATTTTGGCGATGTCGGACGTCACGTGAATGCTGGGGGATCTCACACGTCTGGACGCCAATTAATTAATATACGCCATACTGAACTTTTAATTTATTTATTTTTTAAACTGAGAAATTGGGGAATTTATTATAAAAGTACGATTAAATGATTCTAAGATGATGAAGTAGGCTTGTTCTTCTTCTTTTCAGCAGCTTCAGCTTCCTTTTCAGCTTCTATTTCCTCGACATACTTGGCAATTATATCGTCGTCTAATAATTCAATAGTCTTGCCGGGGGACATGATGGCAATTTCAATATTCTTAGCACCGGTTTGAACAACTTCTAATAAACTCTTGATGGTCAATCTAATTGTAGTTTGTCTATCCATATCGGCTTGGTAGTTCTTTTCCAGGAATTCACGCACAGTTTTACTACTTCTACCGATAGCATTAGATTTCCAAGCAGAGAAAATACCTGAGGGTTCGGTTTGATAAAGTTTAGGAGTGTTATCATTGGGATCAAATCCAACGACCAAGGTAGAGATACCAAAGGGTCTGACACCACCACTTTGTGTGTATTTTTGTTGGACACCAGCAATGTACTTAGTGATATATTCGATACTCACGGGATCTTCCACTGTCAGTCTGTGAGATTGGGCTTCAACACGAGCCTTATCAATTAAGATTCTGGCATCAGCGTTTAATCCAGCAAAGGCGAGAGTAACGTGGCTATCAATTTGGCAGATTTTACTGGGCGTGATTCTAGTATCTTGTAATTTCATGGCATTTCTCTTTTCACAACCGAGGATAACCACATCGGCACCCTTCACACCAACGGCGCATGTACCTCTCTTAACGGCTTCCAAAGCATATTCGACTTCTAATGAAATAATATACGTTAGTAGCTAAATTCAATTTGATGATTGATCTTTAATGGTTTAAAGAAATAATTCCAAAACGAAGGACAAATGCCATGATTATCATGCATGCGAATCCTCCCCCGTCATATCGCGATGGCAAAACAAAACATACGGAAAACATGTCCATCAGGACTATATATAAATATAAAAAAACAGATGAGTTAGTAAACAATTGCACGTGAATTAGGAAATAGTCAACTATCCAACGAGGCGAAATAGGAATTTCAATTCGTACTCATGACCAACGGGCAGTCCAACCTAAAGGGTGGCAACTGATAACGAGCGTTCCGATTTCTGCGGAGCCCCGCTGCCATCCAGAACCTGCGATACGTCCCCCGCCAATTAAGCTGGAGTAAAGATATGGGACAGCCAGTATGGTTCGCACGTACCTGAAAACGGATAAAGCACTATCGTAGCCGCTCATTGTATTATATATATGTGAAGAGGACGGGTGATATAAAGATATGTATGGCCAGCACTATCTATGAGGGTGGATTGATGTCAGAGAGAAAAGGGCCACGAGCCCTAACCTCCGTTCGCGGGATTGGTCACGTGCCCATGTACCTCCGCTGAACTTTGATTTCAGAGTTCGCAGAACGGAGAGATCGCTAGTATGCATTAGACTGGGTTTCTCTAGGATCTGGCTCGGGTTGAAAGTGGTTAATTTGGACATATAACGTATGGATTTGCCGAAGATAGTGGGTGCTCATAGTCTGGAAAAGAAAGAGATTTCCAAGGTCGTTTCTAGCCAAGATACAGCTCCTAATGTCAGTGTCATTGGGAATGATAATGATAATGATAATGATAATGATCTGAAGGGTAGCGAGAAGACCAAGGATGATAACAAAACTCAAATGGACCCACAGTTATTAAAACGCAAGCTTGATGCCGGAAACTCGGAGGTTTGCCATATAGACTCTGAGAAGAATCGAACGAAGAGAAAGACGCCAACGCCGGCCACACCCAAGGACAAGACCCCCAAGCTGGCTAAACAAGTGCCTAATAAAGATCACTACGAGCGTATATCACATTTATTTCAGGCCTCGAGGCTTATGGCCGTGACAGGCCCTGATACGGAGTGTTTGTCCCGGATGTACGCCCAAACCTTTGCTACGGTAGCTAAGAAGAATGTGTTGAGGATATCACCCACGATAAAACGTGCTGTGTGTAAGAGCTGTTCCAGACAGTTGATCGCTGGTGTGAACTGTCAAATTAGAGTGGAAAATAAGAGTAAAAAGGGTTTGGATCACTGTGATGTTCTGGTCTATAAATGCCAATGTGGTGGTGTTAAGCGATTCCCTGTGGGTAAAAATCGAGACTATGTGGTCTGGAGTGAGCGTGACGAAGTTGTACAGGGTATAACTAATTAAAGGTACCAAATATTTTTTACCGCTGTGTAATTATTATAGAACTTGCTTTTGTATATTATTTTTGAATGATTTTCTCATATGCATATAGGCTTAATGCCTTAAGAGGGTCTAACGCAAGACTATAGGAAAATCAAAATGTATATTATTTTCTTTTATGATCTTATTTCTCCATAATTTTGGCTAACAGGTACAATATTATGCAATTAAAACTTGTATAAACCATGATTCCGTCAAAGGAATTGATTCTTTGCTTGATTCTATTAATGTCGGATTAGGAGCCAAATTTACTTAAGCCCATAGAAATTGATAATGTTAATATGTCTAAATATTGTACCAAGGTTTCAAAAATTAAAGATCTATTAAAACAATCGCATGAAATATCGAATGGTCTTTAAAACTTGACTTGTTTTGTATATAACAATAGGTTGTAATCTTTTTTCTTTCCAATTACATGTATCTTGAGATATCGTTATCATTTATCTTCGATCCGGTTTTCATTCACTCAGGATGATCTGCGTCGATCGTTCAGAATTCGCAGGTCAACGTCACAGATTCGTCAAGAAAAGCGGAAGTAAACCATACCAGGACTGTAAGTTCATCTACACTATAAGCCTACCCTTGTTAAATTTGTAATTTTTAATTTTGGATACGAGATCATCTGGATCAGTGCAGTTTTGGATGTAATTTGAGGAACCGGCCATCGAATATGTATATGTATATTTAATGCCGGCCGTTTATGGGAATGAATTGGATATTCAGATACTGATATAAGATGCCCTTTAAAGTGACCAGGTTTCATTCATTTTCTCCATCCTCTGCTGTTTTCCATCTTGGGGGATCGTAGTGAGCCTATCTAAAATTATGCGCATGCCTGCTGAAGCTACAAAATGTCTCATATCATCATCTCTTCCGGCGATAAGTTGTATTATCGTTTAATATTGCCGCAAGGGCATATTAACACAAATGAAGCAGATTTTACCCCTTCCCTCGGAAGAGTCTAAATGTACTGATAATTATCTTTTTTTTTTGTGACCTTGTTACGCCTAAATTTTGGAGCTAAATTTTAGAGCTTGAACGCTGCTTATTAACTATGTTCCTCCCTATATTATATTAGAAATCACTGACTATTGGTGAAGCTGATTATTATGTTTTACTAGTATCTCCTTGTTTACTCGAGTGAAGATGCCCGAGGCTGGGGTTGACATCTTTTCAGTACTAACCCATGTTTCCCGCTCACTCTTGTTTTTTCTCTATGTTTTATTTGGTCGCTTTTTCACTTTCAGCTTTTTGATTTATTGAATTTATTTGATGGTTTACTCTGCTTTAGATTTATTCATGTTCTTCATCCGCATACACTATCAAAGACACATCCATGCTTTGCAAACAGCACCGCTAAATAATAAAAGTACATATGTATACATGTATATATGTATATGCGCATATATAGATTACCGCGTATGGCTGTCAGTAGAAAATAGTACTGGAAATTGTTAGATTCCTCAGAGTCATAGAATACTCGGTTGGTGTGAGACCGAACCCCCTGGGGATGCGATACGGGTTCACTACGTAGGCTGACAACCATCCGAAGATAAGATGAGCCAATCAAACCTAAACTCTGAAGAAAATATCGCAGATTGTCGATAACGGCGGTGCTGAGTTAATCCGCACAAAGTGATTTCCCATCTGGCGTGCAGGGCAGGATGGGGGAGGCTCAAGTGTCCAACGGGCCTCATTTACGGACTAGTTTTACGCAGATGAAGCGATCCAAGCCATAGATATTGCTATATGCTGATAATATTTAATATTTGTCACTTTCTTCTCGTAACCCAGATTGTCTCGACCACGCGTTGCGTTATCGCCTGGTGATTGTTGCTGCCAGGTCTACAACTAACAAAGGGAGTCCATGCAGCGACGGTACCTGGCGATGGGCCCATGTGTATTATGATTGCATGTAAATGCACTTCAAACCCTCCAATTGAGTGGATGTCGCGGCCACCACTCACCTCGGAGTCCCTTCTTCTTAATCAAGTGCTCAAGTGGAACCCGGGTGTGAGATGGCTTTGTCGCTAAGGGGCACGGCTGTGTTTGGAAATAAGCAGAATATAGACGTATATATATATAACGCAAGATGTCCCTTCTACCTTGCATTAATTTCAAGTTAATCTTCAAACAGGAAATAACCAATCAAAAAAAATATATATATACATTATATAAAATCCAATAATGATATTATCTTCGACTTTGTCTAGTTCACCACCTAGTTACTGTAATATCAGGAATCAGTCTAAACCCGCTTTGGGACAGGATTTAAAATTATACCATGCTGTGGTTGGCCCTAGTTTGAAAAAGGTTTCCAGTCCCAAATTGGACAATCAAATTCAAGTATATTTGTCCTTGCAAGAACCTACGATATATTTACCTCAACTATCGCCTAGTTATATTGATTCCTTGCTTCGTTCTTCATCTCAAATAGCATTGCGGAAATTGAAGGGTGGTATTGTTATTAAAGTTCTCCGGCCTATCAAAATCAAGCATATTGCACTCAAGTTACAACACAATACAGATATAGCCACGGTTGAGGAAACCTATAAGTCTTCGGGATCACTATTGTGGGATTTTCAACCCTCTGAATGCAAGCCTGATATGTATTATGATTCTAACCTGGATCAATTACACGAATATGATAATACTAATTTGTGGGAATCTAATATCCCCGTATTTGATCCCTATCAAGATAAAACCGTTTCATGTGCTTCAACAAGCTTACTCTCTGATAAAGATTCTTCTCTCTTGCCACCTGGTGAATATTTATATAACTGATACGATACCTGAGTCACTAATAACCTCACAATCGAGATGTGAATACACTATGTCATTGAAAATCACCAAGTCTCGGTTATTGTCTTCATCACTTCCAGTTTCTACCCTGGTGGATCATACTGAATCTATCAACATTGTACGCATTCCGGCTGCCGTTGGTAATGATTTATCTGAAAGCCTGCCTACTTCATTTTCTGCTATTGACACAGGGTTACTTAACTGGAAGGATAAATTAGAATATCGTGTATCGGTTGGTGAACGGGTTGGTTTCAATATTAGTCTCTATCCCAAGGAGAAGATAAAAGTAAAATCTGTTAAAATTTACTGGAACCAGTCAATTCGGTACTATAAACAGTTGGATAATTCAAATTCGTCGTCTCATTCTCATTTATTGGAAGCTTATGATGGTGATTTGCCTTCCAAGATTGCTCAAACTTTGGCCCGCTTTGGGAATGAGATACCTAAAAAGAAACTTATCATATCGCACAAATCTGAGGAATGCAACGGAACCGATAGTTATTTTACTCTCTGTAGTACTTTGTCCACTGTATTAAACCTCGAAGCTAATCTTAGTAAGGATACGAAGCCTATGTCCAATATTTACGGATTCAGTATCCCATTCTATCCGTCTACTTTCAGCCCCTTCAACTCGCTGCAAATCCATAATCAGATTCAAATAGATATCAAGGTATCCTTCATGGATGATGGCAAACCGGAAGGTTCTCAATTATCGACGTATAAGGTAAGAGTGGATATTCCCGTGGATATTTTTGATGAATCCTGTACAACGGAGACTCTTGAGTTGCCGCCATACAGCGATGACTTTGATGATATCCTTAATATGACTAATCATAACAATACTACCAGTCATGATCATGGTTATGGCGGTCTTTTGGATTATTTTTTACCAGCTTACGAAAGAAACCACCACTATGGCAGCAGTCGTACTACCTTGAGTTCTTTAGAAAATGATTACAGCGATCCAAACTTAGCTTCAGATGAGTCAAGACCCGATCTTAGATCTGCATCTACATCTACATCTACCTCTACGTCCTCCTCCGTGGTGTGCCTATTTGATACATATCCTGGACTAATGCCGATCCTTTCCCGCGGTTCGGGATCTCTAATATCGGCGTTCTCTTTAGTAACTTTACCTGATACATATGCAAGTTTAGAGCTTGGCAATACCCATTCGTCCTTCAATCATCATTATAATAAATCGCCAGTCTCTTTTATTATTGGTAATTACGATGATTCTGTTGCTGGTGCTGGTGATCGACAGCGGCTGGTTTGAGATGAGGCAAACCAATTTAATTATATATATATATATATTATCTCCATTTAAGAAGAAAAAAATGAAGGCTAGCAGTTTGGTAATAGATTGTATAGATACCAATATTAAGCTATTCATTTGCATATTCTTTAGTGTAATTTTGTTTAATTGATATTCTGCATTGCATGATTATGAAAATATTTGACGATCGCCGTTAATTTATATGCTACAGAGAGATATCAAGAAGTTTGTTTTTTTGGTATTGTATTCCAATTTATTTTGGTTGGTGAGGTAGGCGTACGCGACTACACAAAGCAAGTGTGAAGCCAAAATAAGAAGGAAAAAAATAATGGTAACAACCTCTTGTATGATTCATTATAACTTAAAAAGCACCTAGATCAATTGCGTACATTGGGATTATCTAATGCAAGTTTCTTTTTTTGTATTTTTCAGAAAGGCAAATTACAATTTCAAAAATATTTTGAGTTTTTCTAAATATCTCAAAGCATATATATAATATATACATACATACCATACATATATACATACCATATAAAGACTAAAAAAGTCAGTGGTACAATTTTCAATATTCTCAGTCTGTATAGAACAATATGCGTAGTTATAAAAATAAATTAAAAATAGCGCTTTATTAAAGTCCATGTCAGGGTAAGGAAATGTTTCTAGTAGAACGTTCCGCAAGCCCTCTTATTAGGTAAATTAAAAGCACAGAGCGGCGCGTGGTTCTTATCGCTAAATGACGCGATGTGATTGATTCAGCAGGAGAGAGATAAAGAAGAGGCGGAGAGAAGGAGAGGGTCACGTGGGGGTGGTTCCATGGAGCTATTGTTCTGCCCAAAGGTTCTTCCAAGGAGCTAAAACATGCGCGGCTAAAGTTTCGGTTTTAGTGAGCTATAGGAATTATATATGAGCCGGGATTGTCTGATTGTCTCGATGGCAACTGTCACGTTAGCACTTTTCTTGCAGCTTGCAATGTCGGCCTCTCCATAACAAAGCGTATTGTTACCTCTCTTGGCTCGTTTGTGATTTTACGGGATCGCCGCACGGTCCCCGTCTCCGTCCTTAACTATGGGCCACATGCACCTATGACGCATCTTCTATAATGGGCTTGTGTGTCAGCCTTGCATAAGTTGTGAGCTTGGCTGTAAAATCACCAGTCGGCTGGTCTGATTTAAAATTAAATGTTGATTAAAAATCCGTTTTAGAATAAACGGGGGCTATATTGTCCCTTGGCGGGGTACTTTTGATAAATGACCCTGTTTAATCGTACATCGGCGATATATACGGGCAAATGAATAAATATATACTACTCGCCCAGTTACTCCTAGCGAGGGATTGATTTTTTGTGCTAACTGGTTTATACATTTATCAAACCATTTCTGAAAGATCATTAATCGAAATCAGCCTTTTAATTACAATTTAAAACGGAGTTGATAATCACGCTTGTGTTTTAATACTAGAAAAACGAAACCAAAAACCAAAAAAAAGCGCATTCAACAATGATTTCGCCTCCAACACCACCACCTTCACCACCCTCTTACAATATAATTGGTGGTAATAATGATTCTGGTAATGAATATAATTTAAAACTATACCATGCCGTTAACGGTTCTAATTTAAAAAAGGTATCTGGCGACAAGTTAGATAATCAAATCCAAGTTTATTTGTCAATTCAGGATTCTAATATATATTTACCTCAATTATCGGCCGGTCATCTTGATGAGTTATTTCGTTCGCCAAACCTACTTACGTCGCAAATCTTGAAAGGATGTATTTTAATTAATGTTGTGAAACCTATCAAACTTAATCATATTTTACTCAAGTTACAACATCAAACTATCATTAATATGACGAATGAGAACTATAAGCTAACTGGATCATTAGTGTGGGATTTCCAATCATCCATGAGCCATCCTGATATTTATTACGACCCTGTATTGAATAAGTATCACAAGAGTAATAATACGAGTTTATTAGAATCTCACATTCCAATGTTTGATCCTTATCTGAACAAAGATGTTTCATGTAAATTTAACTCAGCTTTGTCGAATAATAATAATAATAATAGTAATGACTTTCTTGTGTTACCGGGGGAATATTTATTTAATTTCATTGCTAAGATTCCAGATACCGTACCTGAGACCGTATCTACCTTTTTATCGCGATCGGAATATAGTCTTTCGTTAAAGCTTACCAAACCGCGTTCATTCCCCTCGACTATTTTCCCGACTTTAATGTATCACACTGAACGCATTAATGTGGTACGTACGCCCGCCGCCGTTCGCGTCTACGATAGCCCCGAGAGCGCTTGGTATACGCCAAGTCATGTCATTGATTCCGGTATGCAAAACTGGAAGGATAAATTACAGTATCGTATCATAGTACCCCGGGCTTACCTTTCAATGGGCGACCGTGTAAATTTTACCATCAGCCTTTATCCGCTAGAGAAGATCAAGGTTGGCGCGGTTAATATTTATTGGAAACAATCTGTGAATTATTTCAAACAATTGGATTATGCAAACTCATTACACTTGTTTGATACTTATGATGGTGATTTGGTGGAAAAGCTGGCCCAAACGATTGAAAAATTTGGTTCGGAATTGCCAAAGAAGAAAGTGGTCATAAATCATAAATCTGAGGATTATAATGGTACCGATAGTTATCTACCAGTGGGTAGTGCCTTTCCTACCGTAGTAGAATTAGAAGCCAATCTATTGCGTAAGGATGTTAGTGAAAACAAGAATGTTTATGTCATTAGTAGAACCTTTTACCCGTCCACCTTCAACCCCTTTAACTGTTTACAGGTCCAAAACAAGATTCAATTTGAATTAGAGGTATCTTTTATGGACGAAGAAAGACCATTAGGGAGTCAATTCCGTGCATTTAAATTACAGCTGGAATTGCCCGTGGATATTTTCAGCGAAGTCTGCACGGCCGAAACTATTGAATTACCCCAATACGACCGTGGATTTGAATGTAATAATTTCGGTAATGGTGGTGGTCTTTCAGATTTGTTACCGATTTATGAAGAAAGACCCTATCATGTTCCTGTTAATAATGGTAACAATAATGATAATAATAATGGTATGCATACTCCCCCTCATCTTAATGATCATGATCATTACTTAGTTCCGACACTTTCGCATACCTCCGGAACATCTTCGTCTTCAGCATCGAGCTTCTCTACGTTTTCCAATGCCTCATCCTCAGGTAGGAGAGAATCTAATGATATTGCATTCCCGGTGGCAACGGCCAATGTGAATAACGTTCTTCATCATGATGATCTTAACTATAATGCCGCGGATGCTTATCTCCAACTGGGTCATAGATCTAATGTGAAGCCCTTGAGAATGTTTTCAGTAGACTCCGGTGGAGCTGTGCCATTTGATTCTGGTTGATTTTACATAATTGGCTGTTTCAATTATCTATAATCAATTTTTTTAATATCTAAAAAAAAATATATTTAATTATTTTTATTCTGTATACAATTTTCACGTTTTAATTTTCAAGTTTTAAGATTTCTACTCATATCATTTTGAAATGCTAAATAAATAAATAATAATAAAAAATGAAAAAAATATTCAACAGAATAGGAAAATCTATTTAAAGGAATATTGATTATTTTAATGATATCATTAACGTTAGCTGGCTTTTGTAAATTACTCAAATCATTTATAGATAACAAATATCAACGGAGCTTACCCGGCCGTAACACATTGCTGGAAATAAGGATTGATATCGTTATCTCTGGAAGACTCTCGAGTATATAAATGAATCAAGAGTTGTTATTAAGAAAACAATAAAACTAGATATTGTTAAATATAGCGGTGTAGATATTTTTAAATACAGTGGTGCTTATATATTCTTTTTTTCCTTTCTTTTTCTTTCAAAATTTTTTTTTCTTATATCATTAAAATAAATAATTAGAGAACAAAACAATATATAAGGGAATATGGATTACAAGTCTATTAAGACAAAGAATGTGGGCATAGAGTGATTTCAGAAAGAATTGACTGAATCAGAATCGGAATCGGAGAGTTATTTGTTGAGCGGAAAAAAATAAACAAACAAACAAACAACAGACAAAACAAAACCAGTTTAAGATTTCCACGACCCAATATATCAATTATAACACACCAGGAAACCCACAATTGAATATTATGATGATTATATACGGTTTGGCCGATGACCCCGATTAGGAGCTTAAAGCGGTGGTCGAGGCTTCAGCGGCGGCTTCAGCGATCTTCTTTATGATGGCCTTTTGCGGGAAGATGAAATCGGCATAACAGGTAAGCAGGGCAATAACGGCAATAAGGACGGTCATACTAGCGGGTTGAGCCGTGGAGCCCGAGGCCTTGGCAGCTGAGGCCTTGGAGGCCGGGGATTCACTCAAGAAAGTCTGAAGGGCCACAAAGAGGGCCGACCAGGCAATGATCTTGTTACGCATGAACATGGCAGCCATGGGTAAAGAGGAAGAGATTAAGGAGGAAGCAGGGGGAGTCTTGGTGAAGATGACATGTTTGTATCTGAAATAATAGAAAGGGTTAGTACGTGAGAAGGGGGGGAGAGTATACATATATATATGTATACATGTGTGTATGTATGTATATATTTAATGGTGAAGCCCGAGGAAAACCAATAACAATGGAGGGAAAGATTGATATATACAGATATACACCAGTAGCAGAACTCACCTGACAACGGATTCTGGTCTACGCTTGTCGGACATGGTGTAAGATTGGATTGTAGTGGGGTGAATATAGGGGTATTGCACGGTGCAAGCGATTGAGTGCAGCTGGCAGCGGAGGGTTGAGCGAACGCGTGTTAAGGCTGTATTGTGGAGTGGTGAAGCGGTGGAGTCGGTCCCAAAGGGTTTAGTAGGGCTGAGGCATGGCTGGGGCATAGTTAAGGTGTAGCCACGGCGATTTATTTATCCAGAGTTTACTATTTACCGGAGTTTATCCAGATTTTATTCAGAGTTTATCCAGAGTCTATTATTATTCAGGGTTTATTATTATTCAGGGTTTATTATGGTTTATTATTTAGCTACCACCTATATATCTCTGGGTCCAATCGACTGGCATATACCAGATCACAGAGGGCACCGTAAGTAGTTTTGTGGTTTAGTCTCGTTTATCAATCGAGCCTAGGTAAAATATACAGATATATATATATATATATATATATATATATAAAGTCTAATAAATGTCTATGGAAACGTTAGACTTCAGTATGTTGACAGGACCAGTAATAGATATAGCTGATATCTCCACCATAACCACTGTGATGGCTTATCGCCCCCACCACACCCTAACCCGCGTATTAGGGTTAGCCCTAACTGGCGCCCAAAGGGGTCGCCGGAAGGTTGCCCCGCCAACCGCCCCCAACCCACCGCCATCGCCCGGCCAACCGTCGCCCGGCCAACGCTGGCTGACTCAGCGCCGCCGCCCCACGCCGCCAAACCGCCAAAAACACAAAAAAGAAACCGAAAAAACAAAAAAAACAAAAAAATTGATCGTCCGGCGCGCACCTTCGGGGATCGTTTTTTCCATCGCCCTTTTCCACGTCCCCTTTTACCCTTTCTCCCCTTTTGCGATCCCACGACAGTGTCATTTTTTAAAATATCCTAAAATGGGTACGTACCGCCAGCTCAGGGCCTGCCCGGCCCCTGTCTGTTTCTGTCTTTTTTTTTTAAATCTTCATTTTCGTTTCCATTTTCATTTTCATTTTCGTTTCGGTTGTATCCATTTGTATTCGTTTTATATCGCCTGATTCCGTGCCCTGGTTATTTTTCATTTCCGATCTTTTTCAATTTTTTTTTCTTTCATTGCCGGCAGTTTCTGGTCATGGCCTGGTGTTATGGGGGTCCACGCTCCCGGCGAGGTCGCCTGGCCCTCTTCTTGGGGCATCGCTTGGAAATTATCGTCAGGGGTATGCCCAAATGTGGATAGAAACTCAGTTGGCCAACATTTGGAAGTTATTACTCAAAGTCGACTGAGGAAGGTTTGCTTTGTATGTTCCCATCCATCGACCTGCTAATTTTGGCTCACTACTTTTCAACGGAAACATCGCTATAAGATCGACTATATTCCCGAGTTTAATTCAATATATGATCCCACATCTATTCGCTATTCATCGACCATATGCGTTTCTTTCGATTGAAATATTTATATCCCTTTCTCTAATTTTTTTTGATCTCTTTTTATCAAATTATATTCACCAAATAAACCCCGAAGACTGCTGATTAAGTCATTTTATCGACTCGTTTCATCTCATGATCCGAAATTCCCGATCTCTCTATCCAACCGAACTCATCCGAATCAAATCTATTATGAAAATGAAAAATGAAAATGAAAATGAAAAAAAATAATATTCAAATGTATATCCAGTATCAGATTTTGAATATATTTACTAACTCTCATAATAGTTAACGTTCCCAAGACTAGAAGAACCTACTGTAAGAAGTGTAAGGTCCACACCCAACACAAGGTCACTCAGTACAAGGCTGGTAAGGCTTCTCTTTTCGCCCAAGGTAAGAGACGTTATGACCGTAAGCAATCCGGTTTCGGTGGTCAAACCAAGCCCGTTTTCCACAAGAAGGCTAAGACTACCAAGAAGGTTGTTTTAAGACTTGAATGTGTCGTCTGTAAGACCAAGGCTCAACTCTCCCTTAAGAGATGTAAGTCTTTCGAACTTGGTGGTGATAAGAAGCAAAAGGGTCAAGCCTTACAATTCTAAGTCTTTTTTTTTATTAAAAAAAATAATATTATTCTACAATTATATTTTTATTATTTAAATTTTTTTACATTTTTAAATTAAATTAAAAAAAAAAAAACAACTTTCAATTTCTGGGCTCTTTTTCTTTCGTTCTTGTTTTGTTGAAATTCTTACAGGCTTTCTCTTTCCTGCCGTGTTTCTTTTTTTTTGTCTTGAAAAATTAAATGTATAGCAAAGAATCCGGAATTGCAATTAAAACATAACTCTAATAAACTTATGAATACTCCATTAAAACTTCAATTGTGTATATATTAAATCAGATCTCAGCGGGGCCTTCTGTAGGCCTTAGGCACCGTACGATATTGATCTTCCTCCTCCCAAGAGACCTCCACGCGAGTCTGCCAAGGCATCATCCTCACATCTCACGTATTCTCGCTCTATCTCTCTCTCTCAGAGCAACCTACCATCAATGACATTGCAATTCATACTGGTGCAGAACCGCCAAGGCAAGACTCGGTTAGCCAAATGGTATAAGGCCTATAGCGTAAGTGAACCCCCGCCGGCAGTGGGCTTTCGCCATCCCCTCCAGGACAGCCCTGATGATGAGCATCTTTTACTAACTTGTTACATCGTATTCTTTCTTTTTTTCTTCTTCTCTTTTAGGACGAGGAAAAGATTAAAACCAAGGGCGAGGTCCACCGACTCGTAGCCTCGCGCGATAATAAACACCAAGCCAATTTCGTGGAATTCCAGGACTATAAAATCGTTTACCGACGATACGCGGGGCTCTATTTCTGTATATGCATCGATAGCAACGATAATGAACTAGCTTATTTAGAATCAATCCATCTCTTTGTGGAGATCCTGGATACTTATTTCGGTAATGTGTGTGAATTGGATTTGGTATTTAATTTCTATAAGATCTATGCCATCATGGATGAGATTTTCTTGGCCGGCGAGATCGAGGAAACGTCAAAGAAGGTGGTCCTGGCTCGACTTCAGGAGCTAGATGCCTTAGAGTAAGCAAGGTTCGGCTTGGTTGGTGATGCTGAGGGTGAGACTGACATTGTAATTGACACATCGAGGGGTGTTTCAGTTGGTTTCAATCTTAGTCTGGTTGAATACAACACCATCATCCGGAAGTAGATTCCGCGAAAACCACCCCAAATATTTACACAAGCTTGACCTATTACCGTTACTTGGAACGTTTAAGGACCGCTTTTTTTGTTTTTGGCGGCCACGGTGGCTATGTCAGTTTGGCGACAGTAGCTTTATATATATAGAAGACTAGCCTTATTTTAACTGGGGGTTGAGTTGATATTGCTGATTCGTTTGCTTGCATTTTTTCTCTACTCTTTTGTTTTTATTCGACTTTATTATTTATTTGCTGTTTATTTTGCATGTTATTTTATTTATTTATTCATCGGTCCTTCATTGGATCGTGGCTTGTAGCTCTTTTTTTTTCTTTCTCTCTCTCTCTCTTTCTTTCTTGTTTGGTTTCTGGGTATTACAATTTATAATTTTACCGTCTATTTATATACTCATCCCGTCGCTATGCTATAAAAAATAATTAAATCCGTTTTTATTACTGGCCATTCCGGAGTGAGTATTTACACTCATGTCTGTAACCAAATATCTGTAACAAATCGGGCCTGGAAGGTAAACCTCCCAAAGGACCATAAAACTGAGAACGATCACCGACACCTCCTTTCTGCTTCTTTCCACCCCTATCGTATCGCCTTATCTCGAATCATCACTCCGTGGCATCATGAACCCCGCTTCGGACGACTACTACAGCCGGACTGGATCACCGCATCCCGTGGCTTCATCTAATTACCCGAATCAGGATTACCCCAACGGCGGTGGTTCTGGTAACGGTACCTACAATGCCTCGATGCAACCATCACAACAGGCCAGAGTCCTTCAACAACCTCCCCCCGTGTTTTACCAACAGAGTAACAATAGTAGTACTAACTCACTTCAAAATCGGGCCCCATTACAACCCTTCTTCCAACAACCTAAACAATTCACGTCGTCTAATACTAGTCTTCACCAACAAGTTCAAGCTCAGGCCCAAGCTCAAGCTCAAGCTCAGGCCCAGGCTCAGGTTCAAGAAGCTCAACAGGCTCAACAGGCTCAACAGGCTCAACAGGCTCAACAGGCTCAACAGGCTCAACAGGCTCAACAGGCTCAACAGGCTCAACAGGCCCAGCTTCAGCAACAACAAGCTCAGCAGCTTCAACAACTTCAACAACAACAGGCTCAGCAGCTTCAACAACAGCAACAGGCTCAAGCACAAGCACAAGCTCAGGCTCAGGCTCAAGCTCAAGCTCAGGCTCAGGCTCAAGCTCAGGCTCAGGCTCAAGCTCAGGCTCAGGCTCAAGCTCAAGCTCAAGCTCAAGCTCAGGCTCAACAACAAAAAACACCTAAAATTACTTATGCCAATGCCACCAACCCTACCGGTAATGAAATCGCACCTACCGACAATGAAAATTACGTACAATTTGAACGACACCCCGAACAATATTCTCGTTTAGCGCAGGAAAAGGCCGCGGCGGTAAAATTACGTATTGAGCATTACTTCAATACCAATGTTACCCATGCCATCGAACGTAATCAACGTCGTTTAGAGACCGAACAGGGACTACAAGACCGATTAGGTGGTGCGGCATCCGAAGAACGTAGAAATCGTCAACTGATCTCATTGGGTAAAAAGGAAAGTACATTTTTAAGACTTCGACGTACCCGATTAAGACTTGACGATTTTACCACGATTAAGGTCATTGGTAAAGGTGCGTTTGGTGAGGTTAGATTAGTGCAAAAGAAGGATACTGGTAAGATTTACGCTATGAAGACATTACTTAAGAGTGAAATGTATAAGCGGGATCAACTGGCCCATGTTAAGGCCGAAAGAGATGTCTTGGCCGGCGCCGATAGTCCCTGGGTGGTTTCCCTTTATTATTCCTTCCAGGATACAACATACCTTTATTTAATTATGGAGTTCTTACCCGGTGGGGATCTGATGACCCTGTTGATTAAATTTGATGTATTTAGTGAAGATATTACTCGATTTTATATGGCAGAATGTGTCTTGGCTATTGAAGCCATTCATAAACTCGGTTTTATTCATCGTGATATCAAGCCCGATAACATTCTTGTTGATGAACAAGGTCATATCAAGTTTTCCGATTTCGGTCTGTCAACTGGGTTCCACAAGACCCATGATAGTAATTACTACAAGAAGCTCCTAGATAAGGATACTAATAACGCCAATAATCAAAACAATAATAACTTTTTATCGCCCCACTCGGCTAATAACGCCACCGGTGGTAATGGTGGTGGTGGTACTCGGAATTCTATGATGATCGATGCCATTCATCTGACGATGTCCAATCGACAACAAATTTCCACATGGCGTAAATCGCGTCGTATGATGGCCTATTCGACCGTGGGTACCCCCGATTATATCGCACCCGAAATCTTTATTCATCAGGGTTATGGTCAAGAATGTGATTGGTGGTCGTTAGGTGCGATCATGTACGAATGTCTTGTCGGCTGGCCTCCGTTTTGTTCGGAGACGCCCCAGGAGACATATCGTAAGATTCTCAACTGGCACGAAACTTTACAATTCCCCGACGAGATTCATCTGAGTGCGGAAAGTGAGGATCTTATCCGTCGTCTTCTCACCAGTTCGCAGAATCGGTTAGGTCGTAATGGCGGCGCTGATGAAATTAAACAACATCCCTTTTTTAAAGATGTAAATTGGGACACCATTCGAGATGTCCAAGCGCCGTTTAAGCCTAAATTGAGTTCGATTACTGATACTTCGCATTTCCCCACCGAAGAGCTCGAACAAGTGCCCGATACACCGGCTATGGCCGTTCAGGACGGTAAGGGTGGTTCAGGGAATAGTGGGGACTTGAAGACTGATTTACCCTTTATTGGCTACACTTTCTCGCGTTTCGATATGTTGACCAAGAAAAATGCATTATAGTTATAGTTTTATAAAATATATACAATATATATATATATATACAATTTTTTTTATTTTTTTTAAGCGAGATACCGTGGTAATTGTTGATTATTGGCGGCTATAACGGACCCCTGGCGAGTAATCAAATAATCACCATCCTCTTCCTCGAGATATATGGATCCACTAAACGGGGTCAGTTTTGTATGATCGTACTCATATCTATCAAACACGGTCCGGGGAAGATCGTCAGTGTTGTTATTATGATTAATACTGGAACGGGGGTTCATATCATCATTGTGATTATTTTCATTTTTTTCGCCAACCACCTCACTATAATCCGGTCTGGGATCAATACTCAGGGCCCGTCGACTATTTTGCATCTCATACTCGGCCACCACGTGTCTCAGATTCTTTTTCGTCCAAATGGGTTTCAGCACCTTATTTCTTTCGTCGATGAGGAACAGCTCATCGTGACCGCCGACGACGACCTCGTTGGCCCACCGCGATGTCGCACCGAGTCGTTTCAGATGCTTGAAGGCGTCCGAACTTCCGTCATTGGAACCCGTGATGGATGTGGTGGTGGAGGCGGACGGGGACGACCTTGTTGAATATCCCGAGGCAGCAGTGCGTTTGGAAATGGCCTTTTTCTGTGACGGTTTCGTAGAGGGTGTGACGCCGGCACCTGCATTGGCGCGAGGCATGGTTTGCGATGTTGTCGTGGGGGTTGTCGTGGCCGTGGCCGTGGGAGTGGCATGCAAAGAAAGGCTCCTAAAACGAGCAGGAATGATACTAGGTCCCGATGGGGTTGATTCGGTGTCTGACGCGGCTCGGCGTCGTCGCGAATGGAATTTGAAATTGGATCTATGGTCGCTGGTCGCGGTCGTGGTTGTTGTTGTAGTTGTGGTTGTGATTGGCCCCCCGGGCGTGGAGGCTACTGAACTACTACCAGATGTATGATGGCCGAAATGGAAAGAATGGAATCGGTGATGATTTCCTTGAGAATTAGCACCATCGAAACGAACTGTGGTTATCGGTATCGAGGAAGACGACGACTCAGTACTCAAACTAGTCGATGGAGCCGAATTGGAGGATCCTCGGCCGGTGGATCGATGATCTCGGGTTAGATCGTTCATTTCCACATCTTTACGATCAGACAAATCTAATGAAATATCAATCCCCATTTGAATCGAATGGATCCAGTTTACGCATTCTTCAAGCGAGGAACATTGGATTAAAAACTGCTGCGATTCAGCCCTTATGCGAATCACATTAGATCGTTTGAAATAATCATGCGCCAACCCGACCTGGGCATATTGTAAAGTGAATTTAGCTACAATAGTCGATAACGGAATCCTAGGGGGTATTATCAGTTCTGATTTCAAATTTTTATTTTTGTTATTTTTTTGAGTGGTCTTTTGGTCTGAAACCAGCGACGGTGTAGGCGTATTATTGGAACTAGTACCCAACAGATACGAAGGCGTGTAGTTGTAATTGACCCCATTTTCATCTCGTTTACTAATGATCAACTGAGTCGAATTCAACGTAACCTGATAACATTCCCAGGATCGACTCTTCTTGTCGGCCGATGTGAAGGGGTCGGCTAACTCAAATTTGACCCAGACCCAGGCGCTTCGATATATCGTCGGAGAGTATTGCGGTGGGGTCTCGTCTCGGACATGGGTGGGTATAGCGGACAGATCGGGTAGGTCGGACGATAGCGGCTGGCTATATAAACAGTTGGCGGCGGCCTCCTCGGGCATTCGAGGGTTGTGCATGGTATGGAGTATATTGAAGACAAGTATATAGATATGTATATAATGTTATAATTATTCTTCAGAGACGGGATGTTAAAGGACAGACAAGAGTTTGAGAGCACGGAACGGGGTGAATCAATATGTCCTTCCCATCAGAAACACCACTAACGCCGGCCGCATCACCTTATTTACGGCGCGCGCCCCGAGCCAGACCAGAGAGCGCGGCAATTGGGCGCATCAGAGCTATGAATTAGATGATAAATACAAAGATACATTAATTAAAAATAATAAAAATAATAAAAAAACCCCGTAAAAACCCGTAAAAACCCGTAAAAAAACGGAAACAAATTGAAAAAAAAATAGAACCTCGATCTGGCGGTGCGGCTGCTGAGGTCACCGCCGTCGGGGAGATTACGTCATCTTTTCCCGGGTGCGTTGACTCATTAGTGCGTGGCCGCATGCCGCATGCCGCGTGGCTCAGCATGGCCCTTAATCGCTATTTGCCATTTGCCAGCCTCGCGAGGCGCGCGGCTCGCGGCTCATAGCGCCAACTGTCGCCGTCGCTCTCCGTCTTGGCGGACCCAGTTGTTCCGGGCCGCCCGTAGTACGAAGTGCGCACTTGGCGTTGAGCTGGGTAAACGCGAATATTATCTTGAAATCCGGACGTTCTTTTTTTAATAATCCTGAATTGGTTCAAATATCTGTCACTACGCCCTTCTCGTGGCATGGTATGGCGTAGCGTGACATCTCCTTTGGTGCAACCTTTGGTGCAATACGCCCAAGAGGACGGAGTTAAATTAGTCTTCGTGGCCTGCGGGCGGGGCGTGAATTCGTAAGATTACGTACATTACATCTCCAGGTGCGGTGATTACCAAGGGTTTACAATACTGCGGAATCATAGTACGTACTTGCATTGATTACGGTAAATTTAAGGATTTATATCACTCTTGGCAATAACTTGATTTGAATATATATGTATATATAATTATAGGTCGTCTTTAGTGTCGTAAGCTTGTAATTCTTTCATGTAGATTTTCGAATTTTTTTTTACAAAGTATTAGACCATTGAACCAACTCCTTAGCTTCCCGCTTAGCCCGCTTAGCTTCAGCCACCGATCCAGAAAGGAATGACATGGCCAACACGGCATTAGCGTAAGCTCGAACATTAGCCACCAGAACCGCCTTAAACCGCACCACCAGAGCCTCCAATTCGGCGCTAAGGCTACCTAAATTAATCTGGGATTTGAATACATCAGCCCGGGCTACCATTATACGAGCCAATGTGACTTGATCCTTAACCGCCGTAGCCTTCTGAGCCTTGCTTAACATAGCGTCCGCTTGGGTGTAAGGTGACCAGCTCTGAGATAAGGGAGGGATGTCAATTAGCGAATCGGCGGCGGCCATGTACCATAGATTAAGACCTGTCGTAGTAGCAGCAGTAGCAGTAGTGGCATTGAGGATGATACTTTCCGCGGTAGTCTCCCATAAAGTTTTGACTTGATTGAGGATCTCAGTATGGGTTTGTGGTTGATTGTTATTAAAAGCGGTATGAATGGCTTCAATTTTGATCTTTTGCGATTGCCATTGTGTGATGGCGATAGTGGCATCTAATTTACAATTGAAGTTGTGTTGGTATTGATCGTTATTTTCCCCAAGCGGTAATTGATCAAACCATTTACTATGTAGTAATTGAACAATTTCATCGCCGCGTTGAACTAGATTCCGTAGTCCTAAATTGTCGTTATCACCACCACCGCCCACTGTAGCTAATCCCGATACTGTAAACATGGCATTAAGCACCCGAAGATGAGCCACAAGGGTTTCCACACAACTTATCGCCGTGATAGATACCTCGGCACGCGTCAACTCTTCACCGTCATCGTCATTATCGTTTGTTGTCGTGAAATCAATCTCATTCTCATTGTCCGGTTCTCTCTCCGACACATGGGGGGCGCCCGAAAGAAGATCACCCAAACTATCCATCTCCAGGCATTCCTGTTCATAGGCCTGGGTCAGTATACGACATGCCAACTCGCCCGCCTGGTTCAATTTGGCCCAGCTCTTGGCTCTAGCCTCGTTGTCGTTGTCGTTGACATTATCACTGGCATCGAGATAATCATCCATGGACTCCTCGCATACACTTAGCAACACGTATCCATAATTCAACAACAGATCCCAAGTTCGGGGCATGGGTTGGTTTGGTTGTTGTTGTTGCGCCGAAGGAGGATGGCTATCGTTGGTGTTAATGATAGACGAAGAGGAGGCTGAAGCTGATGCGGTCTCCAGGGCTCGTTCGTGAGCGTGGATGATCATTGCCCAAATAGAATCAGTATCCATAGTGTCTTCTTGATCGATCTCACTCTCACTACCAAGCTCACTTTCACTCGGACGACTGGGCACGTTGAACCCTAATTGCCGCATGAGATCAATCGTCGTCGTCGATTCTTGCCAATTGCCCGTTTCGATAAGCTGTTGCCATACTGAGAAATATAACCTAGCGATATTATACTGCGAATCAAACAGGGCTTGATTGATATTATTATTATTCACGCCAGGGGTGGGCGCGGGCGTTGTGGTCTCAGTTTGGGCTAGTCGTTCGGCGGTGGTGTAGTATTCAATAGCGCGATTATAAAATCTTAATGCCTTGACTAAATCACCGGAGGATAACCATCGATCACCACTGTCTTCTTCTAATGTGCCATAGTGGAGATGATCGTCAGAGGTCACGGGCGTCGGTGCCGTTTTGGTTTTTTTGCTGCTTTTGAAATTAGGGAATCGGGCCATTTTGGTAGTTGTTGTTGTGTATTGTGTGTGTTGTTTGATGTTTGATGTATGACGAGATCACAGAAATCACAGAGATGCAGAAGGAAAAAAAAGATAATTCCACCCTAAATTATAGAATAAAAATTAATTTAATTAATTATATTTTATAAAAAAAAGAAATAAAAATAAAAATAAAAATAAAATTAATATATAATATATAATATATAGTACACACACAAAAAAAAGACACTTTTGACCCCACTTTCCTATTGGAAATACTTTTTGTACTCGGGTGGATCACCCAATCCCTTCATGAAATAAGTATTAGGCAAAGCCTTTGGTGGGAAATGTTTATGTTTCTTAATAAGTTCAGTATTATTATACAGTGATAATGATGAGATATTTCGACTCAAGGGTACGGTCGTTGATGTATTTTGAGGTGTAGGCGATGTCAATGCGGACGGCGTCAATGAAGCCGTCGTCATCGCTGATACCGCTGATAAAACTTTATTATCGGCATCATCCAGCGGTATACAGAGACTAATGGACTTGATGGCAGACAGTGACATTAAATCATTAAAATTGATTCGCGACAATGGGTCCGGTCGAAGCATGCGTGCCACCATAGTTAATTCAGCCTCTCGTAGACTGGACTGTAATTTATAGAACGGGTTTTGCGCTCGGGATGGTGATGTAGCAGACGCCTCGGTTGTGGTCTGACTATCACCAGCAGTATTATTTATATGCTGTTGGCTGCTGGCCGTGGTCACTCTACTATTAGGCACTGAGGAGGACAAGGCTACCGGGATATTTGATGGTATGCCGACACTCATATCCCTTTCAAACAGAGTCGGCGATGTTGAGTCCAAAATAGTGGTATCCTCCGAGGGTATATTAGAGGAAACCGGTAATGGTAATAGTAAATCAGTCAATGAACTCATTAATAATTGATAGTTAATATCCGTGGTCTCATCGGCCTTGGAAAACAAATTACCACCCACGGCCATGAAAATATAAACAATCGCCGCTGACCATAAATCACTTAATCTACCATCGTAACCGATGGCCTTATTATCGTTGTCGGATTTGTTGGTATCATTATTCTTGGAATTCCAAATTTCGGGAGCAATATAAGGACGACTACCGGAGATCCCCATTGATAATTTATAAATGTGGGGATCTCTATTGGGATCATTACGATCAAATATTTCATGTGACACCCCAAAATCGGTTATTCTCAATTGTCCCTCTTCACTAATTAATAAGTTTTCCGGTTTGATATCCCTATGAACCACGCCGTTGGAATGTAAAAATCCCAACCCCAACAACAGTTGTTTAAATAGACAAGATCTCTCAACCCGGGCCATTCGTTTAGTGGGACAGGCCTTAAAATCGGCGACTAAACTAAATAAATCACTACCACCATAATCCATCACCAGACACCAATTAAGATCATGTACCGTGAGATCGTAGACCTTGATCACATGCGACGACCGCGGCAACGATCTCATCAACATGAATTCATTGGCAATATCCAAATAATAACCCTGAAGATCTTGTTTGGTAGGTATGGCTATATTATCCGGTTTACGATTAAATATCTTAACCACCAGCAAATGGGTCTTATCGCGAAGTTCGGGATCCTGAGGGTTGGCCTTTTCCGGTTTACGACAATGACACATTTTCACGGCGGCCGTGGCGCCCGATCCAATGGAATCCTTGAGATGGGCCGTGGCAAATTTAGATTTAAACGTAGGACAACATGTTGATTTATGGATTTCCGTTAGAAGATCCTGAGGTGTGAATTCTAGTTTTTGAAATGATGGGAACCCGATATGACTATGCGATCGAGTCCTCATGGGGGCAGAAGTCTCGGTATTAAATTGGTTTGTGGCTGATGACGAAGAATATGGGGAATTATTATTATTAATTTCATGATCGCGCGTTATTGATACCGTCGGGGATGATGAGGGCGAATTTGGGTTATTCTTTTGATTATTACGATGTAAACCCAAAAAAAATGAAGTCGAACGAGCCGGTGAGGCTAATATCGAGGAAGGATTCTCGTCCGTAGTCTGCGGTGATGATGAACTACTACGATCCTTATTTTCGCGTGATCTAAGGCGGGAAAATAAATTAGAAGAAGAATTAGTACGAGCCAAGGGTTGCGAGGGTGCTGACCCTTTATTGGCTAATGAAATTACTGATAAATCCGATTGGGCTCGCCTTATGCCATGACCCAGGTTAGAAAGTTTGGGACTTTGGGAAGAAGATGAATTACAACTATTAATTGAATTAACGCTGGTTAAACTGGCCTGTAGGGGTACCTTTGGGTGAAGATCCCTATTGGGTACGGCTTTAGGGATTAATAAGGGAGACGTGCCGGGGGCTAATGTTACCTCCTGAGGGCTTGATTCGGGGTCTTTAGATGATTTAAGTTTGATATTTGATCTATGAAATAATGACCTTTTGTGTTCTGAGGGAACGGAAACAGGGGAACTTACGGCAGCCGTGGTTGTGGGTGCAGGTGCGGGTGCGGGTGTGGGCGAGGGCGTTGAGGTTGAGGTTGAGGTTGAGGTTGGGGTCGGGGGAAGACTGGAGCCCGTGGTAATTGGCGGGGTGAGCGGGCGATGAGTGGTATTATTGTTGTTTGATTTGGAGTTATTCAGTGATTTGGTCAATAAAGAGGGCAAGAAATGATGTTTAGGGTGAGATGAATTAGCCGTCGTAGGCGCCAAGGGAATCCCAGCTGAGGGGGGGGTTTCCCCGGGGGCATTAGCGGCGTACGAGCCAGTGTCCGAGCCAGTGACAACAGGGTGGGGATCACGGCGGTTAGTGCTATTAGCAGAGGTAGAGGCGGAGGCCTGTACCGGGGTAGGATGATGAAGCCGCGAGAGAAAAGTCATAGCAAGGACAGACGGGGCAGCTGAGAAGGATGCTGGGGGGGCAGCTGAGAAGGATGCTGGGGGGGCAGCTGAGAAGGATGCTGGGGCAGCAGAGAAGAACGCCGGGGCCAGACTTGGATCAAAGTGGAGAGGAAAGGAGAGACGGGTGGGAAAACCGGAGGGGGTTATAGCCTAGTTGGCAGGAATAAACTGGAATTAGGCAGGGAATTACTCAGGAATGAGGCAGGAATTGACCAAAAATCGACCAGGAATTGACCAGAAATTAACCGGGGAAGTCCACCAACAAATAATCATGAATAATCAGCCATCACGAAACGCCAGAGAGCCAGGCCGATGACGTCACTGTGGGGGTCCCCCGCCGTTGCCCGGGCGACGCGCTCCCAGCCGGCGATCTACGGAGGGCCGCTCGTTACTAGCGGATACTTGGGTCTGCGAGGTAGTCGCTATATCGTGGCTATTTAGTCACTATATCGTGGCTATTTAGTCGCGATATAGCCCCTAGATAGTCTGACGTAACGCCTCCACTATCTAGCGCGCCCGCCCCCCGCCAAACGGCACAACCTGAAAACCGAAAACTGAACCCACAAAACGCTAAGTCTTTTGCTCGCTCACCACCATCGCCAAACACCCTCGACGCCTGGCTAAGTCTCGTGTTTGCGCTCGTACCCTCCAAGACAATGCTGAACCACTCGCCACCGGCCGTCGTTCAGGTGGCCCCGTTGCCCGGCGACGTTTCGGCGCGTGAATTTCGTCTCATCTTCACCTTTGCTACCGATCTTATAAGCACCGACCTTACCCCGTCGCCACACCAACCACGCTTTTCCTCGTTATCGTCAGCTTCAGCGTCAGCGTCAGCGTCCGCCTCCGTCTCGGCCTTGGCCTCATCCTCGTCCTCAGTCTCATCCTCGTCGCCCTCCTCGTCGTCGCTGCCGCCCTCCTATCCGGCGCCAAACTACTTCAACCCGCCCGCCATACCCACCAAGACCGGGTTGGTGTATTTCAAGACCCTTAATGCCGCCTTCCAAGCCGTTCATTTCTTGCAGTCCAACCGTTTTGATCCGGCGCTGAGGGATCTCTTGGCCCTGGCCTCCGTGCAGGTCCTGAATAGCATCGATAATAATAATAATATTAATAATAATAATAATATCAACAACAACAATAATAATAATAATAATAATAATAATAATAATATCAATAATAATATCAACAATAGTAATATCAACAATAATAATATCAACAATAGTAATATCAACAATAATAATAATAATAATAATAACAATGCACTCTCACATTGGCACTCGAATGATCAAGGGATTTTCTCGGATTCTAACTTATCTTCAGCCTCAACATCAATTATGACCTCAACGGCGGCGTCCACCACTGCCCCTCCCTCTACCACGTCCGCTGCGGCGGGTAATCTCACTATGGGCCCTATTAACCCCGATGATCATCATATCACTGGTGTCAATTATCAGCATCATTCATCTCTAGAAAATGGTTTAGCCGGCCCCGTCGGTTTACCCATGTCACATCATTCTGCCCATATTCACCCTTATGCCCATTCGTCTTTCCCAGCTTCGTCGCTTCATGGTACTAGTTTACCGGCCTCATTCGTACCTAGTAATCGGCCTCAGTTTATTAACCCTACTAATACTACTAATACTTTATTAAACACCATGGCCACTTCCCCTTCTTCATCATCTTCTTCTTCTTCAGCAGCAGCTGCTGCAGCTGCTGCCGTTTCTATGTCATCGTCTAATCTACCCTCGATATCTAATTCAGCCACTAATTCTATCCCGGTCTCTAATTCTAATTCCAGTTCTGCGTTTTCATTCTCCTTCCCATCATTACCGGCTGTGACCCGGCCATTGTCATCTCGGGCCACAAGTTTTTTATCTACTTTAAATGAAAATCATGATACTTATATGGATGCCGCGGTAAATGGGGTGCCTTCGAATTCATCGCTAGCCAACGCGTTAAATATATCAAGCACCTCTACTTCGGCACCTACTAGAACACCATCATCAACATCCACTTCTACCTCAGTCAACACCTCCGTGAATACCTCTGCGAATACGCCAGTGGCCTCAAGATCCCTCTCAATATCAGCCCCTGGGTCTGGTACCGTATTGAATCAGATGTCAACTCCCACTACATCGGCTATGCCTAATACAGGTAAAACCATTGTATTGGCTAATTCAAATAACGATGAAAGCGATTATAATGATATGATTTCAGATAGTATTGTATGGTTTAATAAGTCTGAATCCAATAAGAATGGGGCGGCTAAACTGAATACTGTTGACCCTAAGGACTTGACCACTCCGGAAACCATCACCACCTCTGAAACCGTCACCAGCCCTGAAATCGTCCCTGAAACCACTGCCACAACGATACCTTCCCCAGATGGGTTATCATCTGTGACGATACCAGCCACCACCATGGCCGCGGCGGTCAGCATAAAATCCTCTAAGAAATCACCCAGTCCTAAAAAATCACCATCATCACTATTCACGCCGACGTTAAATTTTCACACGACGGCCCCCGAGGATGTAGCCACTACACCATCGTCGCAAATCGTTATCCCTTATTCGCCCAACAATGTTACTAATAATATCAAGATTCTCAAATCTGGCGGTCGCGTATTACCCCCTACCAATCCGGCTGATCAAAACCCACCCTGCAACACCCTTTACGTTGGTAATTTACCACTAAACACCAATGAAGACGAACTAATAGCCCTGTTTACAAAACAACCGGGTTATAAACGATTAAGTTTCCGCGTAAAGGCCAATAACCCAATGTGTTTTGTGGAATTTGAGACTATTGCCTATGCCACAAAATCCTTGACCGAACTCTATGGATTTGGATTGTCAAATAGTGTTAAGGGTGGCATAAGGTTGAGTTTTAGTAAAAATCCTTTGGGAGTGAGAGGCGCGGATGGTGGAAGATAAATATTTTTGTCCACGGTCCCTCGTCGTGTTTGACAGTCCCCTTATTATCCCCGAGATCGATGGGCAACCTTTTCTTAATAAGGTTGTTTCAAAAATGCTTGGATTAGATCGTCTTTCTATGTGTGTGTGTTTTTCTTTTTTTTTTGGATATTTATGTTCATATACTTTATTTCTATTTATTTATGTATGACTGAGTGAGTTATTACTTATTATTATTATTTGTTGTTTTTTGTTTTTTCTCTTTATCTCTTTTTGTCTCTCATAAAACTGCCCCCCCTTTTTTTTTCTTTTTTACTCTATCCTTTGATTCTGTTCTAGTCATTCGTCAATGTTAGTTAGTTTATATACTGTGCTTTGGTTTATTAGCTTTAAAAATATATATATATATTGTTATAATTCGTCTAATAAATAACTCTACACCAGTTCTAACTGAGGTACAGTCTTAAAAAAAAAAAAAGGCACCGGTCTTGGCATGATTACAGAAATAAAGGACTTTAAGCATTGTATACAACATTGATGTAGTAGTATACAACACCGCAGTAAGTGGGATGCGGACGGGACATTTACACAGGACGAATTCAGGCTAAACCGTGATACATGTATTACCTTTTGCACTTTTAAAAATCGGCGTCGCCACTCCCCCCGGGGAAGGTTGGGGTTCCGTGAGGGGAGTGGGGGGGATATTGATTATCGCCATACTATTTTTTTTTTATATTTTTGGTTATCTTTTTTTAGGGTAACTTAAGTTATATTGTTAAACTAGGAAACCAGCTATAGAACTACAATGAGAAAGCTAATTTCCTATCTTGAAACCAAACAACATACAATATTTCAAAAATAAGAAAACAAAAGTTGATAAAAAATAATTAATCAATGAATTTAAAAGAAGAGACTGCAGCACCTTATGTTCCCACGTGGTCTCCCACCGTAGTACTTATGAAGGCTCTCACTGGCTTAACTATGATTGATCGGACGGGAAATCGTGCTTTCCAGTGGATATGGCCGCAGAC